>SZWC01023567.1:11995-25011 GCA_023375785.1 Penium margaritaceum | reverse complement strand
GTCCTTCACCGACACTCTGAAAAGTTCACGCAAGAAGCAGAACTACGACCATTTCGTGTTTTGGACTAGCGAACCTAAAACATGTGGTTTTTCCTTTCGAACTCGAGATTCAGGGACCGCGTCTACGCGGATGCCTCTATGGACGACGAGCCATGAGGTCATGACTCACGCCTCATGGCAGTGACGCAGGACACGGTCAAGAGTGATTAGTGCCTGAACACGAGAGGTTGTAGAAGTTGGGCTCACAACTACAGCAAGTTGTTTCGTCCACACGAGCTCCGACGGTTCTCAGATCCTTCACCCTTTGAACCCGGCTCTCTTGATCACAATGCTCGAAAAGATATCATGGAGTAATAAAAAGTTTGACATGTTTTATTTTCAATAGCCTTTAAGCCTACGATTAAAATAAAAATTTAGTATTATCAGTCTCTCAAAAAAGACTAACCACTATGTAGCGAGTAAGAGAAAAGTCCAGAGTATGTGATATTCTCAATCCGTCCACTTTCTCAATCAACATCAGGCCATGATAACACTTGAAAAAATCAGTATTATTATACCTTCATCACAGCTAGTATGTTTTCATAGGTCTCACCGCACGAAAAGTGGACTATCTTGATTTTCAGTTAATCAAGACTTTGTAACCCTGTGCACGCCTCGCGTGCAATATTGACACTTGTTTTAAATTGAAATTAAATTCCATTCAATCGAGCATCCAGAACGATTGGAGGTATAGATGCTCAACCTCATGAAGTATAGATGTAAATGAACATCTACCTTGTTTTTCGTGAATGACCATGTACATGGAAAAGGGTCATGTAATAAGGCTTTTATTTTGAAATCTCTTTATGTCTCTTTGTTACTATATCTTGGTTAGCTACAACATGTGATCCATTTGTGTGTCGTGAGAGTTGTTCGAACCCTTGCTATCATTTTCATGGAAATAGCTCCAAGGCAAAGGCTTGCATTCGGAGAATGTGCCTTCCATGAGATATAACACCTTGGATGCATGTCATCAAGTGTAGATACCCCCAAAACACATGTTTCAAGGGTTGTATGGGACTTGAGCCCACTAAGTCCTTACCAAGGAGTGCCTTCACCACTAGTCAGAACCATGCAGTTGGGAATTATTTCAGATTTATGGTCAAGGCAGGCTTATCACTTGAAACACTCATCTTCATGAACATTATGCTTTCTTGGCCTAATGTTTCTGAGATATGGTCCTAGGGTGATGTGCGTTTCCATGTTAGCGTGTTGTCTAGTTTGCGTGTATTGGATAGAGATTGTTGGTTATGATTGTGACACACGCAAGTGACCTCTTGACTCTACACACACACACACACACACACACACACACACACACACACACACACACACACACACACACACACACATACACACACATCATCATCACTGCAGGTGATTGACCTAGACTGAGGCTCTCTAGTGCAAGACTGTGACGCAGCGCTAGGCGCACAGTGGTGGTCACATCATCAAGTTGTCAAATGGTGGCCACAGCATCAACTCAAGACTTATGGAGAGCCTTAGTATAGGGATGTTTCATGCTCTACGTGCCAAAGTGGGAAAGGCATTTGTAGGAGTGCATGCTCGTGGTGTGTTTTGAACTCTGACACACTTGCATGATTCTAGCTTAGTGATCCGGGCTGCTGATCCCTCAAGACCACATGTCCGCTTTATACCGGTGTGTGAGAAACCGCCTAGAGCTCGCTCGCTCCAGGGCCGGGTTCGATCAATGGCGTCCGGGCCCCACATTGAGAGGCTAGCGTGAGTGGCCCAGTCAACCGGCACTTAGCACTCTGCTCGCTCCTTACTCACTTACTTGTCCTTTGTTCGTACACACATTCTCTCGTATGATACATGAGCTTGCCCTCGATCCATGGTGTTGCCCCCGCCATTGGCTTGCTTGCTTACTTGCTTATCTTAGCAACCAAAGCAACCTACTAGTATCACAGCACGGAGGACTCCCTCCTCGCCGAGACACTCCTGAGGCCTTGTCAGGTTACATCCATGTGGCGGGTGATCCTGCGCACACAGCTCATGTACAACGGAAGTGGGTAGAGCCCGCAGCTACAGTCATTGCACCTTGCAGCCGCATGCACTGCACCCGTGATCTCCGTGGTGCGCTGTCCTAGTGCACGGCTCAGCCTCGGCTATGGCACTGGCGCTTCTTCGCTGCCACTCCCACGCACTCTGCGGAAGCTTCTACCTCTGCGCATATGTCGGCCACATTGGCCGCAGCTCGCACCTTTTCAGCAGCAGCCCGTATACCCTCCTTGCAGTAGCACACATGGCACGCATACTCTACGCGGTGCCCTCTTCTCATGCACACTCGCGACCACGGTTTTGGCACTTCTCCGGCGCCTCCCTCTCTCGTTTTGCCGAGCTACTGTATGAGAACGCACAACTGCAACGTCAACCACCGCTTCTGTTTCTCAGCAGCCGCGCGTGCGCACAACTCACAACAGCACACATTGCACCCACACTCTGCGTGGTCCTCCTCCTTTGTGCACGACGCCCGCCTCGCCCACGACTTTGACTACTAGTAGTTGAAGTCGTGGGCCAGGTGCAGGACACCAACAGCAGTCAAGGCATGCCATAGTACGGACATCAGCTGTGAGCCTCCATCAAGTTGTAACTTTCTCAACACCTAAGGCTTCCATTCCGGCAACCAAGCACTTAGCGCACTCGAATCTCCCCCTGCAACCGAACCAATCCCCTCTTCGCCCACGACCGCTCGTGAGCACGCTCGCATCGAAGACGAGGTTGCATACTATGAGGAGAGGGCAGAGAGGAAGGTGTGGTTTAGGGTTTGGCACAACAGTCCGGGGTACTGAACCGATGAAAGCTACAATCCCACTCACTGCTACAAACAGCAGGACGCCAAAGTCTATGCCGTCTACTGTCAGTCTGCCGTCGATAACTCACCAACAGCGCAGACAGATTCAGCCACGGCTCCACTGTGTGATCATCAACCTCTTCAACCACTGGTAAGCCAACCCGTTGCCTATAGGACCCGCGAGCAGTGATGCCGTGCTGTTCTATGCGGTGCAGCACCATCTTCTGTGCCAGCTACTTTCGGAGAACATGCTTCACATTGGGGCACATCCCTAGCAGCATCAACTATAGAGTCAGCTTCGTCTTTGTTGTTTTCTGAGACAAGCACCAAGGGCTAGGACCCTTGCTGGTAGGATCTTTGGGTGATCAGCAGTGTAGCATGTACAATAGCAGGAGAAGGGTTGGGAAATGTGGACTGAAATCTTGATTGATACAAAGTACAATTATGGTACATGGAAAAATCCTAGGCAAGCTAGGCTAGCACAACTCTTGGCCCACAGAGGGGAATGCCTTGCTAGGCCTTGTAGGCCATCGTGGCAAGGGTCTTGGCGGAGGCTCCAGGTTTACTGGCCTCCAGGGTAGCCTCCACCTAGCCTGGCAGGTCTTGCTAGACTTACAGGGGCCTTTGAGGGATCTCCAGCAGAGTCTTGATCTTGAATCCAGTGTCAGAGGCTTGAGCAGAGCTGAATGCTTGTAGAATGTTGAGATGGAGATGAACTGAGAGGAGCTTCCCCTTTTAAACTTGCAGACCTGGCAAGTTGACCACCTGAAGGAGAAGGTTCCTTCACGTGATTCAGGTCTACTGCCTCTTGGGGAAGCTTCCTTCCAGGTGAAGCTTCCTGTAGGTCAGAGTTGTTATTGGCATCCCTCTAGGTTCAGAGAGAAGCTTCCTCGTTGAGGAAGCTTCATTAGGTGTTCAGGTGCAGCTTCCCCAGGAGTTTGCTTGCTCTGTAGGCTGTTCTCTGACGACCGTTGATCTTGCCGTGCTGCTGCATCAGATCCGTCAATCAGAAGCCTCCTGAAGCTCGTGCGAGATTGGCCCATGCAGGTTGAAGGGCTCAGTTTCCATGCATGGTGATGGTGATGTAGTGTGGACCTCATGCCAAGGGTGCATGAGTCTTGCCCAGTCAGTTAGAGGACTCCCTGACAAGGATAGCTATGTAGTGATGTGCAGTAGGTAGCTCCCCTCCCTGCTAGAGCTAACTAGAGGCATGCGCAACCCCCTTGCGCATGCCAGCACACTATGTTACACACTAGGCCCTTTAGTGTCCTTCAGGGCTGGTTGCCAGAATTTATCTGGCTTGTACAAGAGAGAATTTCTAGCAGACGTGGACCCGGGAATTCACCATGAAAATGCGTAACTTTTCGTACACTGCTCCGAATGCAGCACCGTGTTCACCATATCACAGCTTGACACCAGCGCAGTTATCGCACCTCTCAACACTCTCCCTCGATTGGTGCGCTGGTGGTTTGAACTGTGTCACTCCTGCCCACTTCCAAAAAAATCCTCGAGTGACTCCCAAAAATCGTCGTTGAGAAAATGGAGCTAAGTGTCCTCCTCGCTGAGTGGAAAACTTGAAAAATTGCCAATATCTACTTCTACACTTGAAGGAAAAACGTTTTCCTCTGGAGTCGGTGTTGGGACCACTTCCTTCCCTATTTTAGGACTATTGGCAAGTGATTATTGCAAGCTGTCATACCCGAAAATTTCTGGGTCGAGTTCGGGTCACTCTTGAAAATTGTCGCTTGCTTCATGCAAAAGCAACCCGTCTGGTGCTTCATGAGGATGAGATTGCGCAAGTTGATTTGATCCCCATGGCTCCTTCCTGCTCCCTTCATGTGCTTCTGGAGGTGCTGAATCTTTCAAAAAAATTGTTTCTGGGTTCTGTGTTGACTTTCCAGTCGCTAGTACAGTACAAAAGGCGTCCTGGACGTTCTGGAGGTCGTCCTTGCCGTTTTTACTTGCGAGCAGCTTGTTTGAACCAGTAACTGTTGCTGTATTGTTCCTCTCTCGCTGACAGACCCATTTCAGTCCTTGCTGTCGATTGGAAATTGTCGTTCTTGCTCAATTTGTCCGCCGTGGTCACTTGCGTTTGCTTCCTCCAAATCTGGGGCGCGTTTTCTGATTTTGCGAGTGCAGAGGAGGCCCTGTTCTGTTCGGCACAAGCTGCAAGCTTGGTAGGTGCCGTTTGGCCAGTTTTTGTTCTCCTGTTGCGTCTGTCGGACTGTCCACTGGTACTTCCGTGCCTGTGGCACGATTTTGCAAGAGAGAGTGCCGCCGATGCGAAGTTGAGGAGGTAGTGCGCGCATCCTCTGTCCATTGCTTGCGCGAACTTCGTCTTGTCTTTTGCTTTGATGTATTTGGCCTGTTTGCTGGTTTTTTTATTTTGTTTTGCGAGCTGGCCATGCTGAAGAAACAGACCCCGCGCAAGCTGCATCTCGCCTGCTGACGTTCGCAGCGAGGGGGCTGCTGTGCCAGTTGCCACTACAGCCATGGCTGCTTGTTAGTCAACTTTGCCTCTTGGACCTGGCTGTTCCAAACTTGCAGCTACTCTCGCTGCAACAGCTATGCAAGTTGCTCTGGCTGCTCGCTCGGCACCCCCACCTTCTGAGCGCCGCTGTTCCGACCTCGCACCTGCGCTAGTTGCGCAAGCTGCGACAGGTGCTTTGGCTGTTCGCGAGCCTACTGCTTGATTAGTTTTTCTTTTCCTTCTGAGGTCCTTTTGCTGATCATGACCATTTTTATGGTCGCAGCAAGCTTTTACAGTTCCGGCAGGTCTCGTTTTGACTGTGAGGATTTCTGCTGCGCCGGCGGATCCTACAGCCGAAAAAGAAATCTGAAGTTGGCTTTTGAAGTGCAACTCCTCTTTAGCTGGGACAAACTGCTGCGGTGCTGCTGGGGCTGCTTTAATAAACTGGAGCCCGCTGAAAAATTCTGCTGTTCTGTGGTAATGCCTTTTGGAGTTACTTTTGCAGAACGCTCCGCACCATCCCGTGGTGCACGAAACCCACGTTGAGTGGTTGAATGACGGCCTGATGCTATATCGGATTTTTGGGCTTCAAGGGATGTTGTCTCTTGGACCATGAAGCATGTGAGATTCGTGTGCGTAAAGCCGGCTTCCGCGATGGCAGAGCTGCGCGCGTTCAACTTCCGCGTCCCCTCCACGACCGGCCATCTCTGCACGCACTGTGAGAGGGCGTTGGAGATGAGACCACATTGCCCCGCGCACCTGTAAAAGTCGTCCTTTGGGACGCTCTTCGTCAGAAAGTCGGCTGCTTGGTTAGTGCCTAACACATGCGCAAGTTCGATCGTGCTATCTTTGACCTTTGAACGGATCCACTGCCTATGAATGTCAATGTGCTTTGTTCGGCCTTGGAGTTTTGACAAGTTTGCAAGGTCAATCGCAAACTTGTTGTCGACAAATGTTTTTGTCGGCTGCGTTTGAGCGAATCCAATGTCCTCTAGGAGGTTGTGAAGATACGTGACCTCATGTGCTGGTGAAGTAGCAGCCACGTACTCTGCTTCAGCTGAAGTGAGTGTGATGAGGTTCTGTCTCTTGCTAGTCCAGGACATTGCTCCTCCGTCAAGTAAGCACACGAAACCCGTCCTACTCCGATGGTCTTCCTCCGTTCCTCCAAAATTTGCGTCGACGTAGCACTCAAGGTTGAGGCTTGCCATCGTCCCAAAAACAAGACTTGTGTCACCTGTTGTCTTTAGGTAGCCTAGGGCTCTATCAAGCTCCTTGCACGCCACCTCTGTACAGGTCTCATTGCCGCGTGCTAAGTTGCTCATGGAAAACTGTAGATCTGGCCATGTACAACTTGCTGCGTGCATCAACGATCCGACTCTACTGCGGTAGTCGGTCTCACTCCTCCTCCTCTGTCCCTGATGAGTCAGGTGCTGCTGTGACAGAGGTGTTAGCACGTGTCGATCGGGAATGTTGAATTGCTTGCAAACTTTGCGAGCGTACGTCTGCTGGCTCAAGTGAAGCGCATGCGCTTCACTGTCGCATTTGATATTCATGCCCAAGTAGAACTCAAAGCTGGGCATGAGTGTCACATTGACTTCCTGCGCCATGGCAGTTGCTGTGGCTTTGATGAACTTTGTCGATGGACCTATGATGAGAAGGTCGTTGACGTAGACCAGCACGTAGCAGTCTGACTTCGTGTCTAGTGATGGCCGATGCAGGAAGAGGCAATCGTCATATGCTGAAGACTCAAAGTCGAGAGACTCTAGCACTGCTTGCAGCTTCCTGCACCAAAGTAGGGGGCTTTGCTTCAGTCCATACAGACTCTTGACCAACTTGCACACTCTACCGCTCCCATCATCGTAACCCTCTTGTTGCTTCATGTAGATGGTTGTATCCGTCTCACCATGCAGAAAATCATGTTTCACGTGGAGCTACTATACCTCATAATCCATCACTGTAGCAACTACTGGCATGATGCGGGTAGTGGTGTAGCGGCTCATAGGATCGTAGGTGTCAAAAAAGTCTTTTCCCTCTACTTGCGTGAACCCCCTTGCCACAAGGCGAGCCTTGAAATTGTCAATGCTTCCATCTGCTTTTGTCTTGACGCGAAACACCCACTTTACTCCTACTGGTCGGGATCCAGATGGAAGCTCCGTGAGCTCCCACGTCCCTTGATCCATGAGACTCTGGTACTTTGCATCAAGTGTTGCTTTCCATTTTGCAGCATGCTCACCCTGCAATGCTTCTTTCAGAGTCTTTGGCTCTGGTAGAAGCGTGCTCGTTGAGACGAGAGCTGCAAGGTACGTGGTGGTGAAGTATGCTAGGACATTATCCGCCTCTTTGTAGATAGAGCAGGCCGTGATAGCCAGATTTGCCTCATTGATCTCCTGGTTTTCTTCTTGTTGCAACGGTTTTTGCAGGAGGCACGTGAGACGCCACGGATGCCAAGCAGCTCCATCATGTGGTTTCGGCGTCGCATGCGCACCATCTTTCACGCTCATGGTCTCGGTTTTTTCATGAGGTACTACGAGTGCCTCATGATCATTATTGATGCGTTTGTCTCGGCGAGCATCAAGGGACACACACGGGGGCACCGGCTGCTGATCCGTCTCATCCAGATCAAGAAGGGTGAGTGGTGCACTATCTGCTTCTCCCTCCTCTAGCGTCTCCACATAGGAGTCGTAGAAATTCTGGAGTAGAGCAGGCTCACTAGATTGCTTAGCCTCCCGAGTGGAGCATGTCAGGTTCTAAAAAGAGATGGCGTCTCTGCTGGTAATGATGCGATGGGAGTCCACGTCGTAGAACTCCCATCCTTTTATGTTGGGGCTTTTGGCCGAGGAAAACACCCCATGTTGCTTTATCCACCAACTTGCGCCAGCGTTCCTTTGGGACATGAAATAGTGCCATGCACCCGAAGGTGCATAGCATGGAGATGTCAGGCTTATCATCATGCCATGCCTGGAAGGGTGTTGCACACGGTTGCGAACAACACACTGCTTGCCGAAGTGCAAATGGCCACCAAGAGTTGTCGAGCTATGCACCAAGCAGCATCGACTTCAGTGTCTTCTGCATCGTGCGATTCACTCTCTGCAAAGCCATTCTGCTGTGGTGTGTATGGCGTGGAGAACTGTTGCACGATTCCAAGATCCTCCAGCTGGATTGCAAATTCTGTGCTGGTGTACTCGCCAGCACCATCAGAGCGCAGGACCTGTAGTTTCTTGTTGCTTTCTCTTTTGGCCATTGCCAGCCACTTGAAGAAGCATGCTGGTACTGTGTCCCTTGTGCGAAGTGGATAGCTCCACACCATCCTTGTGGCATCGTCTACGAAGTGTAGAAAGTACCGATGACCCCTGTAGACTATGGCCGTTGGTAGTGGTCCACATATGTCAGTGTTGACTAGTTTCAGCTTCTGGTTGACATCGCACTTCATTACCACAGGAAACGTCTGACGTGGTAGCTTTACCCGCACGCAGTCTTCACAAGGGTCTGTTGTGTCCTTGTTGCCGCTATCCTTGAGACAAAGACTGTTGACTTGCTCGTTCTTGTGCATTGTTTGTACAATCTGGTTACTGATGTGGCCAAGTCGTTTGTGCCACAAACTGAGGTCTACGCCAGTCACCTGGTGGAGAGTTGCTGCTACGAAGGGCGTATTTGGCCTTGTAGTTTGAGCTGGTGCTACAAATTTAAGCTCAATCATGCCATGCGGAAGAAGGCGACCTTCAGTGAAGGTTTCGCCTTCACGGCTCTTAAGGGTCACATGCTGTCCGTTGCTGACGATTCGCGCGCCCCTCTTCATCAGCTGTCCTAGTGAGAGGAGGTTCACCGCGATGTCAGGTATGTACAGCACATCCCCAAACTTCACCTGAGCACCGTTGTACCCAGTCACCGTCATCTTTCCTTTGCCCAAAACAGGCACCTGTCGTTTGTTTGCCACCGTGATGAAGCCTTTGGCGCAGGGTTCCAGCTCGTGGAGGCAGGCCTTGTCATGGGTGATGTGAGGAGTGCACCCATTGTCAAGGTACCAAACGTAGGTGGAGCGGACCCGCTCATCACTCTGCTTGGTTGAGAGTTGGAAGACAGATCCCATGTAGTCGAACTACTTCCCTTTGCCTCCATCCTGTTTCTTGGCTTCTGTGTTCTTGCTTTTCTCTGGCTGCTTCATCTTATTTCCAGCTGCCTTCTTCTCCCCCTTTCCTCCTGAGTTGTTTGCTCTGAAACGTTGATGTCGCCTTGCTTGCTCCTTATCCCACACCCTTTTCCTACACTCCTGCTTCATGTGCCCAATCTTCTTGCAATAATGGTACTCGATTGCACGATGTGACCCTGCATTCTGGCCGCACACACTTCGGATGCTGTCGTTTGGTCCACAGTGGGCGGACGACTGGGTGGACATGGAGTTCCTCGTGGACTAGTTATTCCGCGAGGGCTGAGCAGTGGACATGGTAGCGCTCACACCTTGGTAAGTCGCATTGTTGAGGATTCTCTCCTTCTCTCTTGTCAGCTGCCGGTCACATTGCTCTGTCAGGAGAATCTTGCAAACGTATGCTTCTGTGAACTCTGCTTCATGCTTGAACTTGAGTACCTTCCGGATGTCGTCCCAATCCCCAGTCCGACCGTTGAGGAGAAAGGTCATGAACACAGGCTCAAAGACCGGGGCGTCTATCACTACGAGCTGGTCGCAAAGTGACTTTGCCTTGTTGATGTAGGACTCGATGCTGTCAAAGTTGTTGAGGTTGATGTGCGACAATTTTGTCAGGAGGTGAGATTTGAAGGTTGAGTTGCGAGACATGTAGGACCAGGCTTGGCGAGCTGGCTCAGCAGTCTCCTCGTACATTCGTATGGCTTGCTAGATGCGAGGAGTAAGATGGTTGTCCAGCACCATGAAAGCAGCTCGGGTGAAGTAGTTGTACTCAACCACAACGCTAGACAGCAACCCTGGGGGCAGAGACATGTAGTAGCCGTTGTAGAGTTTCCAGATGCTGTGTATTTGGGCCGCTTGTTTGAACTTGTGCGCCCAGTGCGGGAAGTTCTCGCCATCAAATTTGTCAACCTTGAACTTGTGCAACTGTAGTAAGGCTGCTTCTTGGGGCACACCGTCCTCCAGGCCTTGGTACGCTTTCCCTTGTACTGTCGCATGTGGGAGTGGCACAAAGCCTTGTGCCGGAGGTTGAGCCACATGTGGTGGTCGTGCTGCTCCCACATGGACTGGTGCTGGTTGTGCCGCAAAGGGGTGCGGTACTTATGCTTGTTGCATTTGAGGGTAGTGTGCTATGGGTGGCACCATTGGAACAGGTTGTGGCTGTTGAGCCACAAGCGGCTGTTGCATGCCTCCTTGTGGTGGTGCAGCAGGCTGCACCTGTGGAGACATGGCTAGTCGCACAACTGGAGGAGGGTTTGCTTGAGGCAGATGAGCACACGATCCTTGTGAACCATGTTGCCACTGCATCCGCTGCTGCTCTTGCTGTTGTTGATGAACCCATGCCAGCTGCTGCTGATGTTGTGCGATTTGGGATGCTTGAGCCGCATGTGACTGTTGTAGCTGTTGCGTTTGCGATGCTTGAGCTGCATGGGTAAGCTGATCCTGTTGATGTAGGAGCTCTTGAGCAGCAATGTGCTACCTCAGCACCTCCCGCTCTTGCTCCACAGCTTGACGTGCTGCGGCTTCTTGTTCCGCCATACGTTGTGCCTCCTCAGCCAAGCGTTGCGCCTATGCGGCTTGGCGTTGTGCGTGGTCTACGACATGGCGCCCCTGCTCTTGGCCCATGCGCATGCCATGCAAAACTGATTGGTCATCAAGGGCAGGAGAAGTTGACTGAGCATTCTCCTCTTCCATGTTGTTCCTGCTTCTGTGTAGGTGGAACGCCGCGCACGCGCGTGAAGTGGCATCACCTCTGCCTCAAATCCAGCACTTGTACATGGCTGGTGGAGAACGTCTCCACCATCAACGTAGTCTGCCGCTTCTGCTGCTACAAACGATTGAGAGCACCACCTAGGGCTCTGATGCCATGTTGTTTTGTGAGACAAGCAGCAAGGGCTAGGACCCTTGCTGGTAGGATCTTTGGGTGATTAGCAGTGTAGCATGTACAATAGCAGGAGAAGGGTTGGGAAATGTGTACTGAAATCTTGATTGATACAAAGTAAAATTATGGTACATGGAAAAATCCTAGGCAAGCTAGGCTAGCACAACTCTTGGCCCACAGGGGGGAATGCCTTGCTAGGCCTTGTAGGCCATCGTGGCAAGGGTCTTGGCGGAGGCTCCAGGTTGACTGGCCTCCAGGGTAGCCTCCACCTAGCCTGGCAGGCATTGCTAGACTTACAGGGGCCTTTGAGGGATCTCTAGCAGAGTCTTGATCTTGACTCCAGTGTCAGAGGCTTGAGCACAGCTGAATGCTTGCAGAATGTTGATATGGAGATGAACTGAGAGGAGCTTCCCCTTTTAAACCTGTGGACTTGGCAAGTTGACCACCTGAAGGAGAAGGTTCCTTCACGTGATTCAGGTCTACTGCCTCTTGGGGAAGCTCCCTTCCAGGTGAAGCTTCCTGTAGGTCAGAGTTGTTATTGGCATCCCTCCAGGTTCAGAGAGAAGCTTCCTCGTTGAGGAAGCTTCATCAGGTGTTCAGGTGCAGCTTCCCCAAGAGTTTGCTTGCTCTGAAGGCTGTTCTCTGACGACCGTTGATCTTGCCATGCTACTGCATCAGATCCGTCAATCAGGAGCAACCTGAAGCTCGTGCGAGATTGGTCCATGCAGGTTGAAGGGCCCAGGCTCCATACATGGTGATGGTAATGCAATGTGGACCTCATGCCAAGGGTGCATGAGTCTTGCCCAGTCAGTTAGAGGACTCCCTGATCAGGATAGCTATGCAGTGCTGTGCAGTAGGTATCTCCCCTCCCTACTAGAGCTAACCAGAGACATGCACAACTCCCTTGCGCATGCCAGCACACTATGTTACACACTAGGCCCTTTAGGGTGCTTTAGGGCTGGTTGCCAAAATTTATCTTGCCTGTACAGGAGAGAATTCCCAATAGACGTGGACCCGGGAATTAACCGTAAAAATCCGTAACTTTCCGTACACTGCTCCGAATGCAGTACCATCTTCACCATATCGGAGCTTGGCATCAGCGCAGTAATCGCAGCTCTCAAGAGTCTTCACACCCCAAAATTTTATCTGCACTTCAGACTGCCCTTGTATCTAGTTCTGCTGTTTCTTCCACCTCTACAGCAAATGCATGTGCAAGACATGCTCTTGCCAACAGTGCTACTGGCAGAGCCATTGAAGCCTAAAATGCAGCTGCAATTGACTAGGAACCTCTGGCAGCTACTGCCGTCAACATAGTTACTCAGGTTGCTACAACAGCTAATGCAGTCACATCGGCAGCAGGTGTAGCGACTACGACAATCTCTAGTGCCGTAGCCTCCATTCACATCTCCATTGTACAGGCGTCAGCTTTGCTCTCCTCTTCATCTGCTGCAACTCATCACATCCAACTGTTAGTCTTCACTACTGCAACCATCTCCATCTTGTCAGCTGCCGCATTGACGGGAGTAGCCTGCCTCATCGTCTCAACAGCTGCCACTGTTCCAGTTGTCACCTCCTCAGCTATTGTTGCCCTTCTGCCATTGTTCTCGTTGCGCCACTGTGCTTGGTGAGCTTGGTCTCCTCTCTCTCTCTCTCTCTCTCTCTCTCTCTCTCT
>SZWC01023566.1:17164-31059 GCA_023375785.1 Penium margaritaceum | reverse complement strand
GTTTAGGTGGACTGCTGCTCATTTGTTACTCTCTCTCTCTCTCTCTCTCTCTCTCTCTCTGCAATTACACTAAAGTGGAGCTCCTTGACACTCTGCATGTGTCCCTACCCAAACCCTTGCAGTTTCATGCATGACTTGTGACTTTCATCACACACTGACTCAGCAATGATGCCTAGTTAAGTGGGAAGTGGTTAGGAAGGTTCCATGAAGTTTCTCAGGATGACACACACGGCAGTGTCAGTCTATCCAAAAATAGGCCCAAAATCATTGTTTTGGCCGTATCTCTGCGCACAGGCATCCAAACGCGACACCGTCTGAACCTAGAGATACAAAATCTCAAGGCACACACTAAGACTGGTCACATGCACAGGTCAGGCACCAATCAATGAACACACAATATAAAACATGCAAATCAAGCTCAAGACCTAGTCCACAAACGAAACTTCAACGACTGCAAAGATACCATACCGGGGACCATATTCCCTTCAAATAACAGTCTTTTTCTCCCATGGGTTCCTTGTTAAACTCATTGCTCAATGAGAGAGCTCCATGTGAAATTGTTCCAAAAGCCAAAAAATTCTGCCCATGTTACTCTTTTTGTTTAGGCTTAAACACGGATTCTAACGTCGCAAGTTGAAATCTAGTCTTGGTTTGGAGTTTGATTGAGCATTCGGGACTAACATCAAATCACAAGCTTTCATCAACCTGCGATCAAACGGACATTTGTTTTGGTTTTTTTGCATCTGTCATTGTGCTCTGTTGTGTCCTCCAGGCTTGTGTACATTGGCATGCAGATGAGTGACGGCAAGACTCGACGCTATTGGAGTGTCACTCGGTGGAGCCGGCGCACACTGAGCCCTACACGCAGCTCGCTGGAGCGTCCTCCCTACAGCAACGTGCTCAGCTCCATCGGCAAGCCTCCTCAACAAAAGGCCGCCGGCGGACACTGCCACCGCAGATGCTTTCCACATGCGTCCAGCGCTGGATCTGACTGTACTGTTGCGTCTGCAACGTCATTCTCTGTCTAGGGTCCATGTCTCATGTTGCATGGCACTTTTTGGCATCATGGACTATCGTAGGCACTGCCTGGGTTTGGGCAGCCATAACTCTTTGCTGTTTCTGACTGCATGACTGTGTTTGCAGCATTGGTATTGTGGTATGGTCCAGCTTTCAGGCAAGTCGGACGACGCTCGGGTTTTGGGTTGTCGGCCGTCTGGCATGGCTCATCAAGAAAACCCTCCCTACCAGAAAATAGGTCTAGGTCTATTTTCTGAGTGGCTGGTTAGCTGAGTAACAAGCTCTACAGAGCTGGGGGGGGAGCTAGAACTTGGAGGGGTCTCCCATTGTTGTTCATTCTTCATTCCTAATCAGTCACTTTCATTTTTCAGCTCCTTTCTAGCGCTAACACTCGCGCTCGCGTTTCTGAGTAACAAACCAAGAGCATCCAGACTCAAAATCTAGAGCGGCATTTTCAGGGGGCAGCAGACAAAGCAACGAGCATGGAAGCCCGCACGTTACATCAACAACGCTGTTGCCCCAACCTGTTGGCTACCATTTCCAGCTTGGTATCTCAGCCAGAGCGTAGCAGCAGTAGCAGAAGACTGGCGTACAGGGGCCAGACAACGTCGGTCCCCATACTCCCCAGTGCTGGGGAAATGCTGTCGGATTTTTTCCAGCAGCATTGACCCGCCTGGTGGCGACGTCAGAGTTTTTCCCGCGACCACTGGGCCAAGAGAAATGCTGTCGGGTCTTTTTCGGCAGCACTCACCCTCACGTCTGACGCAAGAAGGTGAGCGGCCAGCGACGTCACGCATCGCACTGATGATGCACATGGCAATGTCATCCAGGTGCAGTGAATGACAGCAGCAGCACGTAGCAGTAGCAGCAACTTGCATAAGCAGGGAGCAGTGGCAGCAGCGGCTAGCAACAGCTGCGTGCAATAGCATGAGCGGGCAGCAAGAGTTGCTCGCAACAGCTAAGAATAGTAGCAGCCCGCAGCAGCAGCAGCCAGCAATAGCAGCTAGTAGCAGCAGCAACATCGGTAGCGAGCGACAGCTATAGCAGCAGCAGTAGGCTACAGTAGTAGCAGCAGCGAGCATCGTCAGCAGCTGGTTGCAGCAGCACTAGCTGGCTGTAGCACTAGTAGCAGCAACGAGTAGCAGTCGGCAGCGGCTAGCAGTAGCAGCAGCAGCCAACAGTAGCCCGCAGACACAACAGCTCCAGTTGCTCGCAGCCCCCTGCTTGCCACAAGCAGTGAGCGGCAAGCATCAAGCTCGATGCTTGCAGTGAGGAGCAACTGCAAACAGTGAGCAGCAAGCTCGCTGCTCCCAACTTGCTGCTCACAGCGAGTAGCAAGCTCGTTGTGACCAACAAAAAGAAGAAGATAAAATCCCCCACCTCGCTAGTGGCTATGCTACGGCTGCAGCCACTGCCATAGCCACTGCAACAGCCACAACAACCGCAGTGGCACGCAGCAACTTCGCAGCAGAAGCAGCAACCATAGCAGTAGTAGCAGTAGTCGTAGCAGCTGCAGCAGTAGCACCTGCAACAGCAGCAGTCACTACTGTACCAACAACCATAGCAAGCGCAATAGCAGCAGCAACAATTGCTGCAACAGTAGACCTACAGCAGCAGCCCTAGCACCAGCCGCTGCTCACATCAGCAATCGTCAGCTGACGTAACTGCTGACATCATCAACAATAAAAAAAGAGAAAAGCAGGGGCAGATACTCTACAGCAGCCATCCTGCAACAACACAGCAGCAGCTGCTGATGTCAGCCATTCTAGTTTGATGGTAGTGATGACATCAGCAACCAAAAAAAACAGGGGAGCACCAAAACCTACAATCGCTTATCGCCCAAGTGGGCAGGGGTCCTCCTCTATTGGGGTGACCCCCAGCCCCCCTTTTCTACAGCAATTGCAGCAGCAGCAGCAACAACATCAGCAACAGCATCAACACCAGGAGCACCAGCAGTAATAGCAACAGCAGTAGTAGCAGCAGTAGTGGCAGTAGCAGTCTACTGGGTCCGTCGTCGGTGCCTCTGACCCTTGGTTGCAATTCAGTAGCAGCTTGTCGCACTGATGCAGCAACTTGCAGTGCTGTAGCCGTTGGCATCACAGACTCACACCAGTGCTTCCTCGCCTTTCCTTCCCCTTGGGCATGCCAGCCTTGCTGTGTCTGCTGCCAAGCATTACTTGGCGCAGCAGCAGACTTAGCGCCAGTGGAAAATAGTGACTTCAGTCCTTGGCCCTGATATGGGTGCTGGCTGCAGGCCAAAGGACTTTGAGACCCCGCCGCCACCGCTTCAAGCCGGCGACAAGTTTCAGAGTTGGAAACTCAGTTTCCACATCTAGGCAAAGGGTGAGTGCTTGTGGGCGTACTACATCCTTCCGTATGACTCCACCCAGGTCGACCAGCTGTATGACGTTGGTCGTGCCGTCCATGCCCTTGTCCCAGTTGCTCCTCTGGCTTCGCGCTTGGCCCTAGAGCCCTTCCTCGGCAACTTCACTGCCGGTGGGACCCTACACCCTGCGGCCGTATGGAACGTCCTCACCCGTCCCCATCGCCTATCCAGCAAGGCTGAGACAAGCCGCCTGCTGTGGGAGTTCAACTCTCTACACATGGGGGACACGAAGACGGTCACCTCATACTGGCAGTAAGCTTAGGACATCCTCCGTCGCTTAGGAACCTCTGCTCCATCCCCTCTGGTCGCGCTCCTCACCATCAAGCGCAGTGCTAACGCCACATACACCAATGTCTTCGTCCACTACTCCCAGGATGTCCTTTCCACTATGGCAGCCCAGGGCACCCTCCTGCCCTGGGCATAGGAGCTCTTCCTCAGGATTGAGGAAGCTCATATGGAGACTTGAATCCAGCGCACCGAGGGCCTTGCCTCCCCTATAGTTGCCTCCGTGGCCATCGCTTCCCCCACAGGAGCTGCATCCACCAGCTCCTCGTCGTCGGCAAAGAAGAAATGCAAGGGCAAGAAGGGAAAGGGCTCTCAGTAGCAGCAGAAGCCGGCAAGGTATATTAGTTGTGGCTTGGTCTGCCACAACTATGGCCAGCTAGGACACGGGTGGTGCACTTGCCCATTACCGACAAACGAGGCGCACGTCATCACCACCATGTATCGCCAGAGTGAGCACCATCTCGCCTCTACCACCGTCGCTGTCGCCGGCCCTGACCCCTGTACCCCATCCAATACCACCACTCCTCCGACGGCCCCGCTTGTCCCTCCGTTGCCAGCTCCACAACAACATCATCCGCAGCCATTGGCACCTCCGTTTCCATCTCCGGTGCAATCCTCCTTCAATCCGGGCTCCGGCGCAGTCACTCCACACTCCATCTACACTCTCGGACTGTCCACCCACGACCGTCAGTTGGAGCAGTTCATAGCGCTCCAGCTTGGCCTACCTCGCCCTCCCCCCCAGGGAAGTGGAAATTGTGTTACCTCCTGTCCGTCTGCCCTGCCTTGCATGACTGAGACTAAGTTGCAGTCATGTCATGTTTCCTCATCCGCCTCGTTGTCTCTCGTGTCCTCTATCCCTCTCTATGACAACGTTGTATGGCTTGATGATTGGCAGTCTCGGTTTGCACCACCGTCCACTGCATCGGCGTCCCTTGCTTGCTGCCATGTGACTGTTAGCGATTTGGCGACTCCGGTCCATGACCCTGCCGAGACCTGGATCATCGACTCCGGGGCCAGGCATCACATGACCGCCTCTCGCGAGACCTTCACTGTGCTTGGTCCTGTTGTTGATGTGTCTGGTGTTTGGAAGGGCTCCTAACAGGTGTTACCTATCCATGGTGTCGGCATCGTTCCTTTCTGTGGTCCTACCGTTGATGTTTTCGTCACCGACGTCCTCTTCGTCCCAAGTTTTGAGCTCAGCCTTCTATCCGTCAATGCCCTTGGCTGCATGAGCATGGATGTTCTACACTTGCGTGGCATTGGCAGTGTGTCCGTCCGGTCTTGTCATTCTGCACGCCACCGCCTGTGGCAACCTCTGGCGCGGACCTCGTCTGTCCTCCCAACCCCCCATCCCCTCCCCGTTCGCCTCGACAGGCCATGTCTTTGTCACCAGCACCCTGTGCCCGTAACACACCCACCTCTTGCATCGCCGCCTTTGCCACGTGCACTCTGCTGCGAGTGACATCATGCTCAACCGAGCCGGCCAAGGGCCTCGACCCGGACTCCTTCTCCTAGCCGTGTCCCACAGAGCGCATTCATTGTGCTCAGGGCAAGATGCACCGCTCCACCTACCCCCTGTCCTTCTTCCGGGCGTCCGCCCCTCTAGACCTCGTCCATTCCAATGTCATCGGTCCTCTGCCTACTGAGTATGTTGGGGAGCATGGCCGCTATGCCCTCACCCTCACTGACAACTACTCTCGCTACCACTGTGTCTTCTGCCTTCAGCACAAGAGTGATGTCGCTCCGACCATTTGAGACTGGCTTTTCCGTGCCAAGCGTGAGTGTGGCCGGCCTCTCCACTGCTTTTGCTCCTATCGTAGAGGTGAGTACATGGGAGAGACCAAGACTTTTCTCACCTCCCGCGGTATCCACCACGAGACATCAGCCCCTTACACACTGGCCCAGAACGGCATCTCCTAGCAGTGGAACCGCACCATGGCTGATGCCGTCCGCACCATGCGAGTCGATTCATGCCTCTCTGATGGCTTCTACTTCAAGGCCATGGCCTACATGACGCGGGTGTGGAATCGGATTCCCCACAGACCCCTTCCCCGTCAATCTACGCCCTACTAGCACTGGTGCGGTTAGCCTCTTGACCTCCGCCCAGCTCGTGTCCGGGGCTGCGTGGCCATTGTCTGGCTGCTCGTCTCGTAGTAGGCAGGCAAGCTCGCCCCCCGTGGACGTCCTTGCACCTTCCTTGGTGTCTCCCGTCAGTCCAAGGCGTGGTGCTTATGGGATCCCTCCCAACACTGCATCATCAAGATCCACGATGCCCTCCTCGTTGAGGAGCTTTTTCCTCGCAACCTCGTCCGCTTTGGCTGGTCGGTGTCCCTCCCGTTGCGGGGGGGAGTGGTCAGTCCGTTCCCCGTCCTATCGCTTCCGGGCGGAACATCAAATGGTCCTTCCGAACCAGTAGCTCCAGTCATTTCTGCTGGCCCCTCCAGGCCGGCATCCTTAGTTGCATCCGCTAGCTCCTCAGGGCCGGCATCCCCAATCAAGTCCGCTGGCTCCTTCGAGCCGACAGCCCCAGTCGCGTCCGCTGGCCCCGCCGGGCCGGCAGCCGCAGTGGCGTCTGTTGGCCCCTCCGTGCCGGCAGCCCCAGTTGCGTCCATTGGCTCCTTTGGGCCGGTAGCCCCTGTCGCGTCCGTTGGTCCCTCCGAGCTAACACCTCCTGTCAAGTCTGCTGGTCCCTCCGCGCCGGCAGGCTTGTCTGCGTCTGCTGGTCCTTTCGGGCCAGCAGACCCGTTTGCGTCCGTTGGTTCCTTCATACCAGCAACTCCGTCTGCCTCCGCCAGCACCTCGGACTCGGTGCCATCTACTGCCCTACCGCGCTATACACGTGGCCCAGGTGGCAGCGTCCGACCCAGGCCATCCGTGAGCGCGCAGATTACCACATCACGCGCTATGGCGCCTCGACCCTCCGTCGTCCCACGTGTCTCTTCCACTCCTACGGTAGTGAGTGGGGATCTTGGCACCAAGGCCCTTGGCCTAACCACTTTAACCATCATTTAGACCTCCACCCGTGCTTCGCACTTGGCTACGCCATGCTCCATCAGGAGCATCAGCATGTTGTCACGGCTGCACTCACACGTATCCTTCCTGGAGCTCGAGATGGACATGCCCTTGCAGTCTGCTCCACGCTGCGGTTGGAGGATCCAGCCACCCTACGCGAGGCTCATTCCTCCCCCGAGGCTGCACATTGGGATGCTGCCTGCGCCGACGAGCTCGCTGCTATCCGGCAACACCACGTGTATGATCTCGTTGATCTCCTCCGGGTCGGAAGGCCATCGGTGCCAAGTGGGTCTTCCGGCGCAAGTGGAAGCCGGATGGATCCTTGGACAAGTACAAGGCCAACCTCACCGCCAAGGGGTTCGCTTAGGTCCCTGGGGTTGATTACGACCAGATCTTTGCCCCAGTTGGCCGATTCTTCACTAGCCGGGCGCTCTTCAGCCTCGTTTCCCAGGACGGGTGGGAGCTGTATCAGATGGACGTGAGCAACACTTTCCTCCATGGCTCGCTGGAGGGTGAGGAGCTCTACATGGTAAAGCCTCCAAGCTTCGACGATGGCACTAGGAATGTCTGGCGGCTGTGAAAGGCCCTCTATGGCCTGAAGTAGTCGCCTCGATGCTGGAACCAAGAGATTAGTCGCACGCTCCTCCATGGTGGCCTCCTACGCAGTACCGCTGAGCTCGTACTGTTCATCACCCTGAGAGGCCAGACCTTCGCTGCTGTCCTGGTGTACGTTGACAATCTCCTCATCGTGTCGTTGGATGTGGCTTCGATCCAGTGCATGAAGGACCTGCTGCACAACGCCTACCACATGAAGGATCTCGGGTTTGCCCGAGTCTTCCTGGGCATGGAGCTCTAGCATGATCGCTCCCAGGGCATCTTGCACGTCCATCAGGCCTATGTACAGACTCTGTCCACTCACTTCGCCGAGGACTTGCCCCTCGAGCCAAGTGCATCCTCACCCATGTCACCCGATGACCAGGCAAAGCTGAAGAGCTCTGACCCAGCCGTTGTGGGGCAGCCAGTTGACGTGACCTCGTATCTGCGAGTCATCAGGTCACTGATGTTCCTGGCGATGACAACACGCCCAGATATCGCATTCGCCGTCAACCTCCTGGCTTAGTTCTCTCAAGAGTCACGTCATATCCACTTTGAGGCCGCGATCAAAGTACTCCGCTATGTCATCTTGACTCCACCTCGAGGTTTCATGTTCCGCCGACATCCGTCTGTTGTCGTTGTGGGCTACACCAACACTGACTAGGCAGGCAGTCCGGGCGGGAAGAGCCGTACATGTTGGATCTTTTTGGTTGGCTGCATGGTTGTATCCTGGCGAAGTAGCAAGCAAGGGTGCATTGCACGCAGCACTGCTGAGGCTGAGTACGTAGCCCTTGGTTTAGGCACATGTGAGGGCGTTTAGTTGCGTCGTCAGTTGTCCGAGTTGCGTCAATCCGTCGCATCCATCACGTTGCATTGTGACAATGAGAGTGACATGGCCATCACCGATAATGATGATGTGCATCACACACGCACAAAGCACATCAATGTAGAGTATCACTATGTCCGTTCATTGTTGCATGTTGGTAGCGTCAGCATTGTTTGGATTGAGGCAGCATGGCAGCTGGCTAACTTCTTAACCAAGGCACTGAAGCGCGACTCGTTCAAGAAGGCTGTGGGTTCAGTCAGCATGCGTCCGTGAGTTGCATGCTTTGTTCTGGCCTGCGTCTCTATGTGCTCTGGAGGAGTATGTTTGTTGAATGTGTCGTTGCCCCCCCATGTGTACTATGCCTGTGAGACATGGGAGAGTGTTGGTTTTTTGCATCTCTTATTGTGCTCTGTTGTGCACTCCCAGCTTGTGTACATCGGCGTGTAGATGGCTAAGGGCGAGACTCGACGCTGCTCGAGTGTCATCCGGTGGAGCCGACGCACACTGAGGCCTACACGTAGCTCGTTGGAGCCTCCTCCATGCGGCAACGTGCTCAGTTCCATTGATAGGCCTCCTCGGCGGTCGGACCGTTGGCGGTCATTACCACCACAGATGCTGTCAACATGCGTCCAGCGCTGGATCTAATTATACTATTTCGTCTGCAGCATCATGCTCTATCTAGGGTCCATGTCTCGTGTTCCGTGGCACTGTTTGGCATCATGGACCATCGTAGGTACTGCCTAGGTTCGTACATCCATCTCTTTGTTGCTATGTTTCTAGCTGTTTCTGACCACAAGAATGCGTTCACAGCATTGGTATCATGGTACGGTCTAGTTTTTAGGCAAAACGGACGACGCCCGGGTTTTGGGATGTCCGCCGTCTGGCAGGGCTCACCGAGAAAACCCTCCTAATTAGAAAATAGGTCTAGGTCTATTTTCTGATTGGCTGGTTAGTTGAGTAACAAGCTCTACAAAGGGGGAGCTAGAACTTGGAGGGGTCTCCCATTGTTGTTCATTCTTCATTCCTAATCAGTCACTCTCAGTTTTCAGCTGCTTTCTGGCGCTAACACTTGCACGCACATTTCTAAGTAACAAACCCAGAGCATCCACACTTAGACTCTAAAGTGGCAGACTGAGGGGACAGCAGACTAACCCACGAGCGTGGAGGTTCGCACGTTGCATGAACAACGATGTTGCCCCAACTTGCTCCCTACCTTTTTTAGCTGTTTGTGGCCAGCTTTCCAGACGTCCCAACTCTTGATGTTTGAGGTGGTGTAATTTTTTACGTTCATGTCGACCTGTATAGTTTATTGTGACCACTCGGTCGTGTCCATGCTTGTGTAGATCCCTGATGCGGACCTAAGTGGCACTGGGGCGTCGTCTGGTGGTGGATTACCTGCTCGGAGCTGATCGACGGTCGGCCCAGAGTCCTGGATGTTGTCTTGGACCTTCCACAATTTTTCTGCAGCTTGTAGGATTTCATCACTGGACTAGCCGTGGGCCTGATTTGCATGTCTTTGCATTGTGTGTTTCCCGTTTATTGCCGGATGCATGCATGTGACCAGTCGTAGCGTCTGGCTTAAGATTCTGCACGTGTAGGTTTAGACGACTTAGCGTTGTGACAAATCTACGTACAGTTACGGCCAAAACAGGCATTTTTGGTCGGTTATAGGACAGAACTTGCACTGCCGCGTGCGACACCCACCGTGCGCCGGAGCAGGTACTTATGCCATGGACCTGTCATTTGTCATTTCTCTCTGCAAATGCTATTGAAGCATTTTGACACTTAGCCTTGTGTCATATAGCCAGACCCTTGCCGTTGTGTACGGCAAGGGTCTAGCAGTTGTCGTTGCCAGACTCGTTGTAGCCATTTTCAACAACGACATCATCACTCAGTCCCCATCACCACATTGGGTGAGCTGTGGCATTTACTAGCTCCAGCAGCAGCAGCAACACCACCACCACCACCACCACCGGGTGGCAGTAGCAATCGTGTCAGGCTGCGAGCCTGTACATAAAAAACAAATAGGGAGTAGCAGCTCGCAGCAGCAGCTTGCGGCGGCGGCTACGAGCACTGATAGCGCGTAGCGGCGGCAGCAGCTTGTAGCAGCGGCGGCATCAGCAACCGCGAGCAGCAACAGTAGCGCAGTAGCAGCATCGGGGGCAACAGCAATGCAGCAGCAGCATTGCAGCTGCTGTAGCGAGTGCAACACAGCAATAGCGCCATCAACGCAGCAACAGCGAAGCAACAGCAGCGGAAGTAGTAGCAGCGCAATAGCAGCATTGCAGCAGCGCGCTACTGCTACTGCGCGTTGCACGTTGCCATTGCTGCTAGTGCTACTACTGCGCGTTGCGGCTGCTACACACTGTTGCAGCCACCGTGCGCTGCTGCCAGTGCTACTACTGCGCTGCTGCCACTGCTGCTGCTGCGCTGCTACTGCCGTCGCTGATGCTGCCACTCTTGTTGCACTACCTTTGTGCGGCTACCGTCGCTGTTGCTACGCTGCTGCTGTGTTGCTGCCGCCGCGCACTGCTGTTGCCGCCGCGCGCTGCTGCCGTCGCTACCACCGCCTTGTTGTTACTGCTGCTCAGTGCTGCTGCTGCTCCATGTGCCAATGTCGGCAGCTGCTGGCCACTGTAGTCTACTGCAATTGTCTCATGCTGTCGCTAGCAACTGTTGCTGATGTAATCTCACGTGGTGATGGTGAGCGACGTCGACGACGATCCGCTGTCGTCGTCGATAGGTCCCTGTGGATGTGCTGCTGCGGTGACTCTCACTACTGCTACTCTGTTGCGTCTCTGCTGTGCAGCTCAGTGAGAACTGTCTCACCGCTCTGATACCATGAGAAGATGTGTGGAAGCTTCCTAGCGACACAGCCGCAAACTAGGCGTCAGTGCCTAGTCAAACCGTGACAACAGTCACAAGTCTTGTACACAACGGCAAGGGTCTGGCTAGGAGACACACGGCAAAGTGTGAGAATGCTTCCACAGCATTTGCAGAGAGAGATGACAAATGACAGGTCCATGGCATAAGTACCTGCCGCGGCGCACGGCGGGTGTCGCACGCGGCAGTGCAAGATCTGTCCTTAAACCGGCCCAAAACCAATGTTTTGGCCGTAACTCTGCGCAAACATATGAGAACGCTATGTTGTGCTTTGTGCCGTTCCTGTACAGTTTACTGTGACCACTCGTCCGTGTCCATACTCGTGCAGATCCCTGAGGCAGGCGGACCTGGTGACACCGGCGCGACGACAGGCGGCGGCCTACCCGTCTGGAGCTGACCGACCACTGTTCCAGAGCCCCAGATGTCACCGGGACNGCCGCCTGCCTCAGGGATCTGCACGAGTATGGACACGGCCGAGTGGTCACAGTAAACTGTACAGAAACGGCACAAATCACAACAATCGGGTGATGGGGGAGTGTTGTGCTTTGTGCCGTCTTGTACAGTTTACTGTGACCACTCGGCCGTGTCCATACTCGTGCAGATCCCTGAGGCAGGCGGACCTGGTGACACCGGCGCGACGACAAGCGGCGGCCTACCCGTCTGGAGCTGACCGACCACTGTTCCAGAGCCCCAGATGTCACCGGGACTCCCTGTTGTGCTTTGTACGTCCTGCAGGCGCCTTTCGGCGGACTGGGCATGAGGCCCATTTGCATGTTTTTGCATTATATACTCGCTGTCAGTCGATGGATGCATGCATGTGACCAGTCGTTGCGTGCGTCTTTTGATTCTGCTCGTCTAGGTTCAGACGGCGTAGGATTCTGACATGTGTGCGCAGAGTTACGGGCAAAACAGTGGTTTTGGGCCGGTTTTAGGACAGCTCTTGGACTGCCGCGTGCGACACCCGCCGTGCGCCGCGGCAGGTATTTATGCCCTGGACCTGTCAGTTGTCATTTCTCTCTGCATTTACTAAGCTACTGAAGCTTATGAGACTTTGCGCGTCTCCCTAGCCTGATCCTTGCTGTTTCCTGCACCTGCCTGTTTGCTAGTGCGTTAGCTGACTGGACAGTGTCGCCACGTCAACAGCAGCAAGGCTAGGAAGCTTCCTAGCAGTTTCTTATGGTATCAGAGCCGTGAGACAGATCTCACCGAGCTGCGCAGCAGAGACGCAGCAGAGCAGCAGCAGTGAGAGTCACCGCTGTAGCAGATCTTCTGGGACCCGCTGGAGACTGTCGATCGCCGTCAACGTGAGACCGCAGCTGCAGAGACAGCAGCAGCGACGCGTACCACCACGCAGAGAGGCGTGGCGGCGGCGGTGCCAGCAGTCCTCCCACAGCCACAGCAGCTGAGTTGCAGCAGCAGCGCAGCAACCACAGCCGCAGCAGCAGCGTGACAACAACCGCAACAGCAGCAGCGCAGCAGCAGCAGCGCAGCAGCAGCAGCAGCAGCAGCAGCGCAGCAGCCGCAGCAGCAGTGGCAGCAACAGCAATCGCAGCGGCAGCAGCAGCACCAGCAGCCGCAGCGCAGCTGCAGCAGCAGAAGCAGCGGCGGCAGCAGCGGCAGCAGCAGCAGCGAGCAGCGCAGCAGCGCAGCAGCAGCAGCAGCACAGCAGCGCGGCAGCGAGCAGCAGCAGCGGGCGGCGGCGGCAGCGAGCTGCTTCTGCAGCGCGCAACAGCAGCAGCGGCAGCGTGCAGCGGCTGCTGCCACCGCCGCNAAAAAAAAAAAAAAAAAAAACGTCAGCGTCGACGCTGACGTCAGCATTTTGCTTGCTGACGTCATCAGGTCGTGCTGACGTCAGCAACCACCTGCTGACGTCAGCACCATACTTAGGCAATTTTTTTGCCGGAAGGTCAAAAGTTGCCAGCATTGCAACTCCTCGAGAAACGCAGACAGCACTGCAATCCGACAAACTTGACCCGTCGTCCCATACTGAGCGGCGACATGAGTTCGCCCAACAAGGACAAGGCGCCAGCTGATCCCTCCGCCTCTTCTTCCGAGGTACTCAGCCCTCGCTCACGGGCGATCGCGGACCTACGTAGCCAGCAGGAGGAGATGAGTCGCCTGCAGCGAGAGCAGACTGAGTCGATTCGCACGCTGACAGAGCTTCTGCGTGCTCAGTCCACGGCTCCCTCGCGGACTTCTGGAGGAGTTGCCGGTCTTCTGGCATCCGCACAGCACTCGACTCGGGTGGCCATGACAGGGGTTCTGCCTACCGCACCTCCTGGCGCACACTCTCCACCACCTGAGGACCTCTCTGGTGACGAGTCACTCATGCCAGGTTTCGAGGATGACGCCCAGGAGCGGGAGATCCGTCTTCTACGGGAGGGTCTTTGTCAGTTGCAGACGGGCATGCGACCTCCACCTGTGTCTCCGATGCGACCGTCATTTCCTTCTCTCGGAGATCACCCTCTTCCAGGGTTCTTCCCTGTCTCTCGGCCTCCTCAGCCTGCGGCTGCCCTTCCCACGGAGCGGCAGCCAAAGGACTTTGAGGCGCCACCCCCACGGTACATCAGCGAGGATGGTTTTGACTGCTGGGAGATCCTGTTTCAGGTGTGGGCCACCTCCGAGGGAGTCTGGCCTTACTACCACAGCCCATACCAGACGACAGACCCAGCACAGGTGTCGACAGCTGCTCGGGCCATGCGAGGACTTCTCTACGCCATGCCACGCGAGACTGTCGTCGACTTCCGCCCCTTCCTTGGCGAGGCTGGCACAGGCACCGGAGCTGACCCTCGTGGAGGCTGGGATCTGGCGCTGTCCCTACTGGCCGCAGAGACGCACGCCACGCGTGCGTCCCACATCCGCGCCTTCCATTCGCTTCGTCAGGGACCAGCG
>SZWC01023565.1:9103-33118 GCA_023375785.1 Penium margaritaceum | reverse complement strand
CGTTGGAAAGCTTGTCTCTTGAACTTGAAGATCCAGTGGTCGATCGTCAAATCTGGTGAAGGTTTCACCCCAACCCGTCACTCTCAAAGTGACGGCCTGTGCTGGCTGGAAGTGGCAGAACTTGGCTCTGATACCAAATGTTGGAACTTGAGGAGAGAGGGAGCCTTGGAGCAGCGAGCATGTGTGATTGGAAGGGCATCACTTGTGCTGAAGAATGGTTGTTCAATCACTCAAAATGGTGGAGTACATATAGAGCTAGAGCTTGGGCAAGTCAGCCCTCTCACAAGCCACACCACTTAGCCATGGAGGCTAAGGCTCACACACTAGAGTCCATAATCTCACACAAGGGAGGAAATCAGCCTAGCAATCAGGCTGACCACTCACACACGACCTAGAGAGCTAGAGAATGCTCTCATGGCACACTCCTAGTGGTCACATAACCCACAAACCCATGGAGAATTGCCATGTGTCCATGGCTAGCACACAAGGATCTCACCTCACCCAAAAAGTAAGGAGAGGTACCTTTATCCTAGTCAGCACACTCTGACAAGGCAATCCTAAGACCAAGGACCCTTTTGACAAGGCAATCCTAAGACCAAGGACCCTTCTGACAAGGCAATCCTAAGACCAAGGACCCTTTTGACAAGGCAATCCTAAGACCAAGGACCCTTCTGACAAGGCAATCCTCATCATCATTGTCTATGTGGATGACAATCCTCATCATCACTCCAACCAGCAAGCAGGTCGCTGATTTCTGCACCAAGCCAGTGACCCGTGAGAAGCAGCAGTTTTGCATGAAGGCATGTGGACTCAGCCCACTCTGACTGCGGCAAAGTGGGAGATTGTTGGAAAAGGAGCCATCTGGCTCAGTTTCAGGTCCACAGGAGCAAGTTCCAGGAAAGTACCAGATGCCTGCTCCGATCGCCGATCCGACTTCACCATTGGAAAGATCAGGTGGCAAAATGTCTACGGTCCAAGTTTGAGGCCGATCCAACGGTCGGATTGGGAGATATGAATTTTCAAAGTTTCGGGGGTCATGGACCGTCGATGTCTGGGTGGGCATGGGTGATGGCTCCATGCCTTAGCCTGAGAAAAGAAAAAGGCAAGAGGTCCAGGGTCAAGACCTGATGGGAGAAATATCCAAAAAGGTCCTTGGTCTTAGGATTGCCTTGTCAGAGTGTGCTGACTAGGATAAAGGTACCTCTCCTTACTTTTTGGGTGAGGTGAGATCCTTGTGTGCTAGCCATGGACACATGGCAATTCTCCATGNATCCAACGGTCGGATTGGGAGATATGAATTTTCAAAGTTTCGGGGGTCATGGACCGTCGATGTCTGGGTGGGCATGGGTGATGGCTCCATGCCTTAGCCTGAGAAAAGAAAAAGGCAAGAGGTCCAGGATCAAGACCTGATGGGAGAAATATCCAAAAAAGGTCCTTGGTCTTAGGATTGCCTTGTCAGAGTGTGCTGACTAGGATAAAGGTACCTCTCCTTACTTTTTGGGTGAGGTGAGATCCTTGTGTGCTAGCCATGGACACATGGCAATTCTCCATGGGTTTGTGGGTTATGTGACCACTAGGAGTGTGCCATGAGAGCATTCTCTAGCTCTCTAGGTCGTGTGTGAGTGGTCAGCCTGATTGCTAGGCTGATTTCCTCCCTTGTGTGAGATTATGGACTCTAGTGTGTGAGCCTTAGCCTCCATGGCTAAGTGGTGTGGCTTGTGAGAGGGCTGACTTGCCCAAGCTCTAGCTCTATATGTACTCCACCATTTTGAGTGATTGAACAACCATTCTTCAGCACAAGTGATGCCCTTCCAATCACACATGCTCGCTGCTCCAAGGCTCCCTCTCTCCTCAAGTTCCAACAGGCTAAGTGGTGTGGCTTGTGAGAGGGCTGACTTGCACAAGCTCTAGCTCTATATGTACTCCATCATTTTGAGTGATTGAAGAACCATTCTTCAGCAGAAGTGATGCCCTTCCAATCACACATACTCGCTGCTCCAAGGCTCCCTCTCTCCTCCAGATCCAACATGCTCTGGTTGTTGACATGCATAAGAACTAGAACTAATGCAGTCCCACTCATCTTTGCCGGGAGACGCTAAAGTCAAACTGCTTCCTTGGCTCCCAAGTTGAAACAGACGTAATCAGGTTCCGTGCTTGAGATGGCCACGACTACCTACTGCTCGTTGTACCAGCTGATTTACCACTATTCCGGAAGAATACATGTCCTGACATGGATAACGATCCCTAGGGTTTGAAGTCCAATCCGCATCTGTGTAGTCGAGGATGTTGTTGTCGTTAGCATAATAGGTGATGCCAATATTGATTGTTCTAGCAAGGAAGCGGAAGATCCGCTTCACTCCCTTGTTGTCCTCAAGTCTAGGGTTTGCCATGTGCTCGCTCGCAGCGCTAATAGCCTATGCGAGGCCCGGCCTGGTTGCAACCATTAGGTACATGAGGCTACCGACATCGCTCTAGTATTTCTCACGCTCAGCTGCATCCGCTTCCCATTGAAGCACACAAGGTATTGCCGCATCTCCAGCGACGTGCCGATGGACTTGGCCTTCGCCATGCCGGACCGCTGCAAAATATCCTTGATGTAGAGGCTCTGCTACAACAAGATAGAGCGTGATTTGCAATCACGCATGATGTGGCTACCGAGGAAGTATGATGCGTCCCCAAAATCAGACATCTGGAAGCGCTCCTCCATGGCCTCAATGAACTCCTATAATTTAGACATGCTATTGGAAAGGAGGGACATGTCATCCACATAGACGATGATGATAAGTACCTCATGACCATGCTGCCAATGATACACGCTGTATCACACTCACCGTACTCAAATCCCATGCAATGTAGCGTCACGTCCAATTTCTGGTTCCAAGCACGCGATGCTTGCTTGAGGTTGTACAGCGACTTTTGGAACTTGCAAACCAGTTGCTTTTGGCCATCCATGACGAACACCTCCGGCTGCTCCATGTAAATGTCCTCCTCGAGGTCACCATTCAGGAACGCTATCTTGACGTCCATGGGGTGGACCTCAAAGTCCTGTACTGTTGCATAGGAAAGGAGCATACGCATAGTGTTGGGACAGGAGCCATCCTGCTCGGTTTCAGGTCCACAAGAGCAAGTTCCAGGAAAGTACCAGATGCGTGCTTCGATCGTCGATCAGACCTCATCATTAGAAAGATCAGGTGGGAAAATGTCTACAGTCAAAGTTTGAGGCCGATCCAACGGTCGGATTGGGAGATATGAATTTTCGAAGTTTCAAGGGTCATGGACCGTCAATGTCTGGATGGGCATGGGTGATGGCTCCATGCCTTAGCCTGAGAAAAGAAAAAGGCAAGTAGTCCAGGGTCAAGACCTGATAGGAGAAATATCCAAAAAAGTCCTTGGTCTTAGGATTGCCTTGTCAGAGTGTGCTGACTAGGATAAAGGTACCTCTCTTTACTTTTTAGGAAAGGTGAGATCCTTGTGTGCTAGCCATGGACACATGGCGATTCTCCATGGGTTTGTGGGTTATGTGACCACTAGGAGTGTGCCATGAGAGCATTCTGTAGCTCTCTAGGTCATGTATGAGTGGTCAGCCTGATTGCTAGGCTGATTTCCTCCCTTGTGTGAGATTATGGACTCTAGTGTGTGAGCCTTAGCCTCCATGGCTAAGTGGTGTGGCTTGTGAGAGGGCTGACTTGCCCAAGCTCTAGCTCTATATGTACTCCATCATTTTGAGTGATTAAACAACCATTCTTTAGCACAAGTGATGCCCTTCCAATCACACATGCTCGCTGCTCCAAGGCTCCCTCTATCCTCTAGATCCAATACATAGAGGCAAACTTTGCAACAAGAACAAATGTTTCAGTGTAGTTGATGTATTCTTGCTGCAAGTAGCCCTTGCCGACCAACTTCGCATTGTACTTTTTTAGGTTGCCATATACGCCCCTCTTCTTCTTGAACACCCATTTGCACTTGATTACCTTGCGTCCAGGTGGACACTCAGTCAGCTCCCACGTACCATTGTGGAGCTGCAACTGTATCTCCTAATGCACAGCTTGTGCCCAACCTACTGCATCTGGTGCAGCCATGACCTTGTACAACGGCGGCTCGTCTGAATCTGCTGCTACTACAACATTCATTTGACCTGGTTTTTCCAACACCCAGAAGTGCCCGTACTAACCAGGCTTGTAGCGCAACCTGAGAGGGTACCTTCGACCTGGTGCTCGAGCGTTAGTAGGCAGCTGGCGTGGTACCGCCGGCAAAACAGCTCTTGCTCATGGTACTCCATCTTCTTCCTCTGCTTCTGCCGATGAAACCGCTGTAGCTACTGCACAGGACATGGGCGAATACAATGGTTCTCCCACTGTCAAAGTGGACGAAGGATGAGGAGAGACTGGTTTGGGTTGGATTTCTGCTCCCACCGTCTCGTTGGTTGATGCTTTTGCTGCCTCTTTACAAATAATGTTGCTGCCAATAACGTTGCCTCTAGGGATATCGTTGCACATGATATCCCTGGAGATGATGACGTGACCTGTATCCCTCTCATAGAGGCGATATGCCTTACTTGCCACGTGGTAGCCAATCATCACCATCTGCGCGCTTTTCACGTCCCATATTTCCCGCTTCTCCTTTGGTACATGCATGTGCACCAAGCTGCCAAATGCGCGAAGATGAGCCACGCTCCATTCCTTGCTCAACCATGCCTTGTACGGCGTCATGCAAGGACAAGTGCTTTGACAGGTTCAAGGAATTCAAGCCCATGGTGGAGAACCAGACTGGTGTAGGGAAAGGAGCCATCCGGCTCACCTTTAGGTCCAGAGGAGCAAGTTCCAGGAAAGTACCAGATACCTGCTCCGATTGCCAATCCAACTTCATCATCAGAAAGATAAGGTGGAAAAATGTCTACGGCCTAAGTTTGAGGCCGATCCAACCGTCGGATTTGGAGATATGAGTTTTCGAAGTTTCGGGGGTCATGGACCGCCGATGTCTGGGTGGCCATGGGTGATGGCTCCATGCCTTAGCCTGAGAAAAGAAAAAGGCAAGAGGTCCAGGGTCAAGACCTGATGGGAGAAATATCCAAAAAGGTCCTTGGACTTAGGATTGCCGTGTCAAAGTGTACTAACGAGGATAAAAGTACCTCTGCTTACTTTTTAGGTGACATGAGATCCTTGTGTACTAGCCATGGACACATGGCGATTCTCCATGGGTTTGTGGGTTATGTGACCACTAGGAATGTGCCATGAGAGCATTCTCTAGCTCTCTAGGTCGTGTGTGAGTGGTCAGCCTAATTGCTAGGCTGATTTCCCCCCTTGTATGAGATTATGGATTCTAGTGTCTGAGCCTTAGCCTCCATCGCTAAGTGGTGTGGCTTGTGAGAGGGCTGACTTGCCCAAGCTCTAGCTCTATATGTACTCCATAATTTTGAGTGATTGAACAACCATTCTTCAGAACAAGTGATGCCCTTCCAGTCCCACATGCTCGCTGCTCCAAGGCTCCCTCTCTCCTCAAGTTCCAACATTTGGTATCAGAGTGAAGTTCTACCACTTTCAGCCAGCACAAGCCGTCACTTTGAGAGTGACAGGTTGGGGTAAAACCTTCACCAGATTTGAGAAAATACCACTTGATCTTCAAGTTGAAGAGCCAAGCTTTCCAATGAGCTCAAGATCGCAAAGATCTAACAGTCGGATTGAGAGTTATGCTCAAAACGAGGACTGCAAGGACTACACTCTTCTCTATGAGTAAGACTGTCGCCTTCTGATGACCATAACTCTCTTGTTTCTTTGTCAAATTTAAAAAGTGGCATATGCGAATTGTATTTCTTTCCTACGCTATCCATTGCTGCAAACATATTTTCATTCCATTGATTCGTTTGGGAGAAACGCCGTTTACAAGCTGGTTGGTCTGAGTTGGAGTAGGAGCAGAAGCATACCTTGTTTTCAAGAGGGCATATCTTTCAAGAGTTGATGACCCTCTTTTATGTGTCGATCTGAACGTTTTTGAGCTGAATTTTCCAGTGGTGGGCTGCATTTATCCAAATTCCTAGTGCGCTGGCATCTACAGTACATTTTCTATCAGATGGATTTCTGGCAGAAGCACCAGCAGAAGGAGGGGTAGCGCCGCCATCCAAGGGCAGCGCTGAGCATCACCAAGGCTCAAAATGGCAGCAGCTGGCGTTGTAACAGCAGCCCAGCCTTTGGAGAGGCTAGAGGGATGCGCCTGTTAGCTACCGAGCTACCCACCTCCGGCAGAGAAGCCGCAAAACCAAAAAAGCTCACAAAGGTTTTTATATCTTCTTCCTTTGCAGGTATGTGTTGTGCACCCCAAACTTAATCAAGCATACACTTCACCTTCAGGAGTACTAACGCCTTAGCATTACATCTCAAGAAGAGCTCAAGTCGTGAATACGCAAGAGAGCATCAAGCAAGGGTTGAATGATCAGCATGCAAGACAAGTCCTTTTATAGGTGTGTGTCCAGTCCTATAACTCAAAAGCACATTCCTAAGAAGCGGCTTGACCATGCCACATCACCAAGAGACTTACGCTGTGGACTTGACATATAAGCATCCTTGTGCCAAGGTGACTGATCAGCCGTGTTGCTTCCCAGAAGCAATGGACTTTCTTTCTTGGAAGCTTCTAAAACAACCAAGATGTGCATGGAGCCAGGATCGAGCTCATGACCTCTCACTTGGCCAAATCAACAAAATGGCCAAGTTAACCACTCACCTACATGGTGTACTCACAGGTCATATCTCACATGAGACAGAGCATAGTTGAGTCACCCTACAAAAAATCCAGGGGTCATACCTCCACAAGGGACAGAGCATTCCTGATCCGTCGTACAATACTGAACAAGGGGCAAACATATTCAAGAAATCTCTCCCTTGCACCTTGCGTCAGTTTCCATCATCATTCTTCATCACTTGCGTTGACCATGCTGATACCTTGCCTACCCGCCTGGTGGAGATCCTTGTCCAATGGCTTTGTAAGCATGTCAACCCGGTTCAGCTTGGTACCGACATACTCCAGCTCCACTGTTTGCTTGTAGACCAAGTCCCGAGCATAGTGGTAGCGGATCTCGATGTGCTTTGTGTGCCTGGACAGAATTGGGTTCTTGGACATGTCAATCGCGCTCATGTTGTCAATCTTGATGATTGTTGCCGTTGCCTGTGGTGCCTTCATTTCAGAGAGCAAGCTTTGAAGGCATTGCACCTCTTTACACACCTCAGCCAATACAATGTACTCAGCTTCTGCTGTTGACAGAGAGACACACTCCTGCTTAAGACTCGCCCAACTGACAGCACCTCCATTTAGCATACACACAAAGCCAGAGGTGGATTTTTTGTTGTCGATATTGCCTCCCCAGTCAGCGTCGGTGTAGCACATGAGACGGAGTGACGGAGATCCAGCAATGCCTCCAAACCGGAGTCCCACGTGTCGCGTCCCCTTAAGGTAGCGCATGATGCGCTTCACAGCCTGCGAGTGTAGTGGACCAGGATTGGTCACAAACCGGCTCACCTGCCCAACAGCATGGGCTATATTTGGCCGGGTGGCGACCATTGCATACATCAGACTGCCCACTACAGACTGATATAGGATGCCCAGCATGTCAGTTTTCTCCGCTTCGTTGGATGGGGACATGGAGGTGGAGAGCTTGTACTCTGAGCTCATGAGTGTGCTGGCAGGCTTGCAATCTGCCATGTCCTATCGTTTGAGGATGGAGTCGATGTACTTTGCCTGGTTCAGGCTGATGGTACCTGCGGCTCTGTCACCCTTGATGGCAATGCCAAGGTAGAAGTTAAGAGGACCCATGTCCTTCATCTTGAACCTACTACTCAGCTGCCCCTTGAGATTGTCCAGCAGCTGCGTTGAAGAAAAGCACAGAATCAGGTCATCAACGTACAAGGCGACCAACATAGTCCCTTTGTCGCTCTCATACACGTACATGCTAGGGTCGTTGTCGCAGTGCATGAAGGACTCCTTGGCCATGAATGTATGCATCTCTTGGTACCAAAGTCTTGGCACTTGCTTTAGCCCATAGAGCGCCTTCACGAGCCTGCACACCTTGCCCTCGGGCGCATCAACCCCCTCTGGAACCTCCATGAACACCTCCTTGTCAAGTTCGCCGTAAAGGAAGGATGTCTTGACATCCATCTGGTGGACCTCCATGTTCTTGGCAGCAGCAATGGCGAGCATTGACCGGATGGAGGCAAACATCACAACGGGAGCAAAGGTCTCATCGTATTGTGCGCCAGGCCGTTGAGAGAATCCCTTTGCTACCACCCGTGCCTTGTACTTGTCTATCTTACCATCCTGTTTCCTTTTTACTTTCAGCACCCACTTGGAACCCACAACATGAGCGTCGGCAGGTCTGTCCACCAGTACCCATGTCCCATTCTCCTCGATGGAGCTGAGTTCACCACAAATTGCTTCATCCTACTCAGCTTTGTCAGGCCGCGCGAGTGCCTTTGTGACAGATGTTAGCTCCTCTTAAACCATGAACGAATAATTGAAACCTGTCCATTCACCCCTATCTGCATCGTAATACTGCCGAGGAACTTTCAGACGTGAACTGCTCCTTAGACCTGCTTACTGTTGCTGTTGATGTAGAGGCTCGAGGTTTGTTTTGTCGTCGGTGGGAGAAGAGGTATCCTCCTCATGGTCCATAGGATCAGATACGTCGGACTTGGAGGCTGATTCCTCCAAGTCATCTTCATCAGCTTCTCTCCCTATTGTAGTACCCAGCCCATGCCATTGTGCTGGTGCTTCGTATCCCTCCTCAAGAAGAGTGAGCCACTCTCCCTGTTTTGGAGTGTTCTGAAGTTCAAGAAGCTCTCCGACCATGCTTCTTGAGGTGTCTTCAGCTGCTGTGTCTGCTTCTTCTTGCCTCTCCTTCGCAGAGCTGCTATAGATGTGAGGTTCACAAGATACGTAGCTGTGCGTGCTGCTTCAGCCCAGAACCTAGGAGGCAGCTTGGCGTCAAAGAGCATGCACCTTGTCATGTCAAGGAGGGTCTGATTCATCCTCTCTACTACGCCGTTGCTTCGAGGTGAGTAGGGAGTAGTTTTCTGGTATTCAATGCCCTGTGCCTTGAGCCACTCCCTGTAGGCTTTGTACTCCCCCTCATTGTCTGTCCTGTATGCCTTCACCTTCGTTCCACTCTGTCGCTCGACCATAGCGACAAAAGCTTGCAGATTCTCCTTCATCTCACTTTTCTTTTTGAGAAAGTATATCCAGACCTTGCGGTTATTGCCGTCGATGCATGTGAGGAAATATCTGCTGCCTCCATTGGACGGTATGCGAAAGGGACCACACACGTCAGACTGGATGAGGTGAAGGGGTGCGAGAGCACGCGTACCATTACGCTTGAAAGGTTTCTTCTTGGCCTTGCCTTGAAGACATGGCTCACAGAAGATCCCAACTCCCTCCGCCTCATCACCTAGCTCCATCCCACGCACTAGCTCCTGCTTATCCATGAGTACCAATGTGCGATGGGCCACATGCCCAAAGCGCCTGTGCCATAGGTTCTCCAACGATGTGCACTGGCTAGAATGAACAGCCTCGGTGGCTGCATTTGCGTCTGGTTTTGTTGCCGAATTTTCCGGTGTCACTGCTTCCGCTGCTCCAACATGTCCTTCGTCATCAGAGTCTGCATCGTTGCTCTCCTCATCGTCACTGCCGGCCAAAGATTCAGCCGTTGATGTTGTCTTGGTTTGCAAGACGTAGAGTCCATCAACGCGAGGGACCTGTACAACAACCTTCTTGGCAGGGTAGGAAATGCTAATGTCCTTGGTATGGACTATCACTGCTTCCTTCTCTATAGAACAACTGTCATGCCATGGTCAGTTATCTTAGAGACAGAGAGCAGGTTGGCTGTGAAGGAGGGCAAGTAGACTACCCCCTCTAGCTTGAGGTCGGAGTCCGCACCGTTGACACCCACTGTGACCAGCTTGTCACCAATCCCCTCAGCTACCTCAACCTTGCCGTTGGCAACTCTGAAGTTTTTGTTGCATGGAGCAAGAGAGATGAAGTCTCTCTTCTAATAGGTGTTGTGCTCGTTTGTACTCGAGTCAAGGCAGTAAGCTCCTGGCCTGAATATCGCCCTCCCTTTGTTGGAGGCACACTCGGCCATCAAGCTTGTGGGATCCTTCCCACCATGTTCCCCTCGCTATTCATCCTCGTCTCCTCCCTCTTTCTTGGGTGCCCGGCACTCCCGAGCCCAGTGTCCAGCCTTACCACAGTTATGGCAGTTTCCTTGACGCTTTGGACCCCTTCCACCAGTGCCGTTGTTTCCTTTGTATCCAGAGGAGGAGGTATTACGAAAGGCACCGCTGCTTTGTGAGGCAAAGGCAGCCATGTTTGCTTCACTACTGCTGCGACGCATGGCTTCATTCCGTACATACTCCGAGACGGTGGTGTAGGATACTTGCTCTTCCGTCCACCCTCCAATCACTGTGATCATGGGATCCCAGCTCTCCGGCAGCGTGATCAGAAAAATCATGGCTTGCATATCCGATTTCAGGTCCCACCCCATGCCGTTGGCTTGTTGCAAGAGAGACTCAAACTTCTGCATAAAGGCGGAGACATCCTCCCCTTCACCAAGCCTCATACTGATGAGGTTTTGTAGAATGAAGAGACGGTTGACAAGTGAGGAGGACTGAAACACCTTGCCCAGTTTGGCGTATGCCGCGGCTGCCACTGTACAACCGCTGATGTGTGAGAGGACTGAGGGTTGTATGGAGGACACAAGAACGGCAAGAGCCTTCTTGTTGAGCTTGACCCATGCCACAAGGTCAGCACCCTCCTCCTTTCTTCCTGGGACACTTCCGTCAAAATATCCTAGCAAGTCTCTATCATCCATGATGATCTCGAACTGCCACTTCCAGAGAGCAAACCCCTCTCCATCAAACTTGAGGATGGGAGAATGATTCCCTGGTTCCCCTGTCCCTGCCATCCCTACACCTACAACTGCTATAGCTGCTGCACTTGTTGTTGATGCCGATGCACCTGTGTTTGAGGCTGTTGTAGGCTGTTGGCGAGAAGAGGCAATTGCTGGCCCTGTTCACGTTGGCGGATGCAAGCAGATGTAGGTTGATGTAGGCTGATGTAGGCTGATGTCAGCTCCCAAGGCATAAAGGTGGAGATGTGTTGCATTCCCCTCCGGCTGATGATTGACTACAAAGAGAGAGGATGGGTGAGAGCGAAGGCGCTCTCACTGCTTGTGACTTTGGCCGTTGCGTGCATGAAACTTCTCTAACCAGAGGAGTGGGTCCATAATCCTTTGTTAGCTACTGAGCTAACCACCTCCGGCAGAGAAGCCGCGAAACCAAAAAAGATCACAAAGGTTCTTACACCTTCTTCCTTTGCAGGTATGTGTTGTGCACCCCAATTTTAATCAGGCATACACTTCACCTTCAAGAGTTCTAACGCCTTAGCATTACATCTCAAGAAGAGCTCAAGTCGTCAATATGCAAGAGAACATCAAGCAAGGGTTGAATGATCAGCATGCAAGACAAGTCCTTTTATAACTGTGTGTCCAGTCCTAGAACTCAAAAGCACATTCCTAAGAAGTGGCTTGACCCTGCCACATCACCAAGAGACTTGCGTTGTGGGCTTGACACATAAGCAACCTTGTGCCAAGGTGACAGATCAACCGTGTTGCTTCCCAGAAGCAATGGACTTTCTTTCTTGGAAGCTTCTAAAACAACCAAGATGTGCATGGAGCTAGGATCGAGCTCATGACCTCTCACTTGGCCAAATCAACAAAATGGCCAAGTTAACCACTCACCTACATAGTGTACTCACAGGTCATATCTTACATGAGACAGAACATAGTTGTGTCACCTTACAACAAATCCAGGGGTCATACCTCCACAAGGGGCAGAGCATTCCTGATCCGTCGTACAATACTGAACAAGGGGCAAACATATTCAACAGCGCCCACTTCACGTTTTGGGAGATCCGTACCCGCCTCCTTTTGGAGGAGAGGGGTTTGTGGGAGGTGGTGAGCGGCGACGAGCCGGCTCCAGTTCCACAGGCAAAAGGCATCACCGCAGCGCAGGTGGTGGCGGGGAAGATGCCGCAAAAAGGTGCAGCTGATGCGGGTTCTTCTGCAGCTGTATTAGTGGCGTATGAGTGGAAGAAGAAGGACAGGCAGGCCTACAGGTTGCTTGTCAACACCATCTCCAACCCGCATCTTCAGTACGTGAGTGACAAGGCTACTGCAAAGGAGGGGTGGGACATGTTGTGCAAGAAGTATCAGAGCAAGGATCCTGCATTCCTCATGCTTTTGGAGGAAAAGATGATTGCGCTGAAAATGTAGGGTGGTGAAGGGATGGAGGCGTATCAGGACAGGGCCAAGGAGCTGGATAAGTAGCTGAGAGCGGCCGGCAACCCTATGTAAGAGAGGCGCTTCATCCTCTTCTTACTGAGGGGACTCCCAACTAGCTACGACACGGTGCGAGAGACGCTGGAATGCCAGCGAACTCTCGACCTCGACTTCATCTGCACACCTCTCGTGTAGGTGGAATTGCGTTGCAATGCAGCAAAGCGCAATGGCAGCGGCAGCAGTGAAGTAGCTTTTGTGGCCACGATCTCACGCAACCAGTAGTAGCAGCAGCAGTCAGGGTAGTAGAGAGGCAGAAAGAAAGGCAAATGGCAGTATTGCCAGAAAGAAGGACACTACAAAAAGGAGTGCTTCAAGCTCAAGAGAGACCAGAAGGAGCAGCAGTAGCAGCAACAGTCGTCGTAGCAGCAGCCGCAAAAGCAGCAGCAGCAGTAGTAGTCACAATAGCGTCAGCAGTAGCAGCAGCAGCAGCAAACCAGGCTGGTGTACGCCACTTTGGCAACATGAATGTGGCCAAGGAGGTGCGCGACCGTCTCTTCATGGGGAAGTCTGACATGTCGCAGGTAGAGAAGGCGTATCTCGCATGGTACAAGGACTCAGGATGTACCAAGAGCCTCACACATCACAAGGAGTGGTTTACGCAGCTCTTGTTCATCCCTCCCCGTCCTATTACTATGGGTGATGATCGGGTGGTGTATGGTCAGGGGATTGGGATTGTGGAGATGTAGTTGGAGACCCCACGTGGCATTGAAGTGGAAGTGTTCCATGGCGTGCTGTATGTACCTGATGCTGCATTCAACCTCCTCTCAGTCTCCTCTCTTACAAACACAGGACTGCGTGTCGTCTTCGATGATGACTATGGCTACATCCTCAACAAGGATACAGGTGAGGAGTTGGCCAAGTCAGTGAACGAAGGCGACATGTACCGCCTGCTGGGGACGACCAAGATCCCGCGTGAGCAGAGTCTTGAGGTAGTGGTGCTAGCGAAAGATGGCGAGATCTGGCATGCGCGCTACGGCCACATCGGCATGCGCGCCTTGCAGCAGCTTCAAGCAAAACAGATGGTGCGTGACCTGCCTACCATCTCTAACTTTGAGCAGCAGTTTTGCATCGGCTGTTTAGAGGGGTAGCAGCACCGGGAGGTGTTCTCTGGAGCAGGGGATCGTGCGAAGGAGGTGTTGGAGCTGGTCCACAAGGACTTGTGTGGACCGATGCAGACCAAGAGCTTTGGAGGCTCTAGGTATTTTCTGATCTTCATTGATGATTTCAGCCGTTACACTACCATGTACTTTCTTCACTCCAAGGACTAGTGCTTTGACAGGTTCAAGGAGTTCAAGGCCATGGTGGAGAACCAGACTCGCAAGAAGGTCAAGGCATTGTACAGCGATCGCGGTGGAGAATACCTATGCAAGGAGTTCCAGGACTACCTCGCAGCAGCTGGCATCAAGGCGCAGCGTACTACGCCGTAGTCGCCGCAGCAGAACGGGGTAGCAGAACGCGCCAATCGTACCATTGTGGAGTCGGCGCGCTCCATGCTGCACGCGGCCCGGTTGACCTACGACTTCTGGGTTGAAGCCGTGAGCACTACGGTCTACATCAAGAACCGCAGTCCAACCAAGGCCCTGGAGCAGATGACCCTGTAGGTAAGGGTGCACACCGGGTAAGATTCCCGGATCCCAGATTGGATTCGGATTCACGAATCCGAATCCAGGTCTGGCTTTGATTCACGAATCCGAATCTAGATTCGCAAATCCGTAAGATTCATGAATCTTTTCCGGAACCTATGGGTGATGGCAGGTAAAAATCATCTCATCTGCCACATAAATCCCTGTTTCCATGTTGAAACAATAGGGAAAAGGATCTCCGAATCCCGAATCAAATCCTCATGAAGGATTTGGATCCCCGAATCCGAATCTTTCTCCCGGTTCACGAATCTTATTCACGAATCCTAGGATTTGGAATGCAGCCTTACCCGTACGAGGGCTGGTTCAGCAAGAAGCCAAGCGTGGATCATCTTCGCGTATTTAGCAGCCTGGCGCACATGCAGGTACCCAAGGAGAAGCGGCAGAAATGGGACGCAAAGAGTGCGCAGATGCTGATGATTGGCTACGACGTGGCAAGCAAGGCCTATCGCCTCTACGAGAGGGATATACGCCACGTCATCATCTCTAGGGATGTTGTCTTCAACGAGAGCAACATCATCTACACCAACATTGTGTGTGAAGAGGCAGTACAACTAGCAGCTGACGAGACACTGGGAGCAGAAATCCTTCCTGACCTAGTCTCTCTTGATCCTTCCTCGACTGTGACAATGGGAGAATCACTCTTTTCTCCCATGTCTGATGGAGCAGATACAGCAGCCTTATCAAGAAAAACAGAGGAGGGAGATGGAGCACTACCAGCACCAGCAGTTATGCCAGCAGCACCGCATCAGCCGTCCACTAACGCTCCAGAACCAGGTCACAGGTACCCTCTTAGGGTGCGTTACAAGCCCGGTGAGCGTGGCCATTTCTCGATGCTGCAAAAACCAGAACAGATGAACGTTGCAGTTGCAATAGATTCAGATGAGCAAACGTCATGCAAGGAGGCCATGACTGCACCGGATGCAGCAGATTGGGCGCAAGTCGTGCAACAAGAGATACAGTCGCAGCTGGACAACGGCACATGGGAGCTGACTGAGTGTCCACCTGGACGTAAGGTGATCGAGTGCAAGTGGGTGTTCAAGAAGAAGCGGGGAGCAAATGGTAACATGGAAAAGTACAAGGCGAGGTTGGTCGCCAAGGGCTACTCACAGCAGGAGGGCATCGACTACACAGAAACTTGTGCCCCTGTTGTAAAGTTTGTCTCTGTGCGTACGCTCCTCTCTTATGCAGCAGCTGAGGACTTCGTGGTTCACCACATGGATGTGAAGACGGCATTCTTGAATGTTGACTTGGAGGAGGAGATCTACATGGAGTAGCCAAAGGGGTTCGTCATGGATGGCGAGGAGCACCTGGTCTGCAAGCTGTAGAAGTCGCTGCACGGCCTCAAGCAAGCGTCGCGTGCTTGGAACCAGAAGTTGGATGTGGCCTTGTAGTGCATAGGGTTTGAGCGCAGCGAGTGTGAGTACAACGTGTATCGCTACCAGCATGAGCATGAGATCCTCATCATCACTGTCTATGTGGATGACATGCTCCTCCTTTCCAACAGCATGTCTGCTCTACAGGAGTTCATACTTCCTCTGCATCCAGATCACGCGTGACCGCAAGTCACGCTCTCTCTTGCTACAGCAGAGTCGCTACATCAAGGATGTTTTGCAGCGGTCCGGCATGGCAGAGGCAAAATCCATTGGTACGCCGATGGAGGCGCGGCAATACCTCGTGAGCTTCTATGGAGAAGCAAATGCAGCTGAGCGGCAGAAGTACCAGAGCGCCGTTGGCAATCCCATGTACCTGATGGTGGCAACGAGGCCGGACCTCGCACAGGCTGTGAGCGTTGTGAGCCAGCACATGGCTTATCCCAGACCGGAGCACAAGAAGGCAGTGAAGCGGATCTTCCGCTTCCTTGCTGGAACCATCAACATCTGCATCACCTACAACGGCAACGACAACAGCATCATCGGCTACACAGATGTAGATTGGGCTTCAAATCCTGAGACCCGCAGATCCATCTCTGGACATGTTTTTCTCATGAATGGAGGTGCCATCAGCTGGTGCAGCAAGCGGCAGGTGGTCGTGGCCTCCTAGAGTACAGAAGGTGAGTACGTATCTCGCAGCTTTGGAGTCAAGGAAGCAGTTTGGCTCCAACGTCTCATGGCAGAGATGAGTGGGCGTGCAACAGTTCCAGTTCCTGTGCGCCTCGACAACTAGAGCGCAATCGTACTCGCCAAGAATCCTGAGCACCACTCACGCACCAAGCACATTGACATCGGACATAATTTCATCAGGCACATGGTGCAGGAGGGTGCTATCAAGCTGGAGTTTACTCCAACCAGCAAGCAGGTCGCTGAACTCTGCACCAAGCCAGTGACCCGTGAGAAGCAGCAGTTCTGCATGAAGGCATGTGGACTTAGCCCACTTTGACTGCTGCAAAGTGGGAGATTGTTGGGAAAGGAGCCATCCGGCTCAATTTCAGGTCCACAGGAGCAAGTTCCAGGAAAGTACCAGATGCCTGCTCCGATCATCAATCTGTCTTCGTCATTGGAAAGATCAGGTAGCAAATTGTCCACTGCCCAAGTTTGAGGCCGATCCAACGGTCGGATTCGGAGATATGAATTTTCAAAGTTTCGGGGATCATGGACCACCGATGTCTGGGTGGCCATGGGCGATGGCTCCATGCCTTAGCCTGAGAAAAGAAAAAGGCAAGAGGTCCAGGGTCAAGACCTGATGGGAGAAATATCCAAAAAGGTCCTTGGTCTTAGGATTGCCTTATCAGAGTGTGCTGACTAGGGTAAAGGTACCTTTCCTTACTTTTTAGGTGAGGTGAGATCCTTGTGTGCTAGCCATGGACACATGGCGATTCTCCATGGGTTTGTGGGTTATGTGACCACTAGGAGTGTGCCATGAGAGCATTCTCTAGCTCTCTAGGTCGTNTGATTGCTAGGCTGATTTCCTCCCTTGTGTGAGATTATGGACTCTAGTGTGTGAGCCTTAGCCTCCATGGCTAAGTGGTGTGGCTTGTGAGAGGGCTGACTTGCCCAAGCTCTAGCTCTATATGTACTCCATCATTTTGAGTGATTGAACAACCATTCTTCAGCACAAGTGATGCCCTTCCAATCACACATGCTCGCTGCTCCAAGGCTCCCTCTCTCCTCAAGTTCCAACATTTGGTATCAGAGCCAAGTTCTGCCACTTCCAGCCAGCACAGGCCGTCACTTTGAGAGTGACAGGTTGGGGTGAAACCTTCACCAGATTTTCAACGAGCCCAGAATCGCGAAGATCCAACGGTCGGATTGAGAGTTATGCTCAAAACGAGGTCGGCCAGGGCTACAGTCTTCTCTATGAGTAAGACTGTCGCCTTGTGATGACCATAACTCTCTCATTTCTTTGTCAAATTTAAAAAGTGGCACATGCGAATTGTAGTATTTTTCCTAAGCTTTTCATTGGTGCAAAAATAATTGCATTCCATCGATTTTTTTGGGAGAAACGCCGTTTACAAACTGGCTGGTCTGAGTTGGAGTAGGAGCAGAAGCATACCCTGTTTTCAAGAGGGCATATCTTTCAAAATCCCCCGTTAATGACCCTGTTTTATGGGTCGATCTGAAAGGTTTTGAGCTGAATTTTCCAGTGGTGGGCTCAGTTTTTCAAAATTCCCAGTCTGGTGGCACCTACAGTCCATTTTCTGTCAGACAGATTTCTGGCAGAAGCAGCAGCAGAAGCAGGGGTAGCGCCGCCATCCAAGGGCAGCGCTGAGCATCACCAAGGCTCAAAATGGCAGCAGCTAGCGTTGTGACAGCAGCCCAGCCTTTGGAGAGGCTGGAGGGACGTGCCAACTTCACGTTTTGGAAGATTCGTACCCGCCTCCTTTTGGAGGAGAGGGGCTTGAGGGAGGTGGTGAGCGGCGACGAGCCGGCTCCAGTTCCACAGGCAAAAGGCATCACCGCAGCGCAGGTGGTGGCGGGGAAGACGCGGCAAAAAGGTACAGCTGATACGGGTTCTTCTGCAGCTGTACCAGCGACGTACGAGGAGTGGAAGAAGAAGGACAGGCAGGCCTACAGTTTGCTTGTTAACACCATCTCCAACCCGCATCTTCAGTACGTGAGTGACAAGGCTACTGCAAAGGAGGGGTGGGACACGTTGTGCAAGAAGTATGAGAGCAAGGATCCTGCATTCCTCATGCTTTTGGAGAAAAAGATAATGGCGCTGAAAATGTAGGGTGGTGAAGGGATGGAGGCGTATCTGGACAGGGCAAAGGAGCTGGCAAAGCAGCTGAGAGCGGCCGGCAATCCTGTGGAAGAGACGCGCTTCATCCTCCTCTTGCTGAGGGGACTCCCAACCAGCTACGACACGGTACGAGAGACGCTGGAGTGCCAGCCAACTCTCGACCTCGACTTCATCTGCACACACCTGGTGCAGGTGGAATTGCGTCGCAATGCGGCAAAGCGCAATGGCGGCAGCAGCAGTGAAGCNCCGTCGATGTCTGGGTGGGCATGGGTGATGGCTCCATGCCTTAGCCTGAGAAAAGAAAAAGGCAAGAGGTCCAGGGTCAAGACCTGATGGGAGAAATATCCAAAAAGGTCCTTGGTCTTAGGATTGCCTTGTCAGAGTGTGCTGACTAGGATAAAGGTACCTCTCCTTACTTTTTAGGTGAGGTGAGATCCTTGTGTGCTAGCCATGGACACATGGCGATTCTCCATGGGTTTGTGGGTTATGTGACCACTAGGAGTGTGCCATGAGAGCATTCTCTAGCTCTCTAGGTCGTGTGTGAGTGGTCAGCCTGATTGCTAGGCTGATTTCCTCCCTTGTGTGAGTTTATGGACTCTAGTGTGTGAGCCTTAGCCTCCATGGCTAAGTGGTGTGGCTTGTGAGAGGGCTGACTTGCCCAAGCTCTAGCTCTATATGTACTCCATCATTTTGAGTGATTGAACAACCATTCTTCAGCACAAGTGATGCCCTTCCAATCACACATGCTCGCTGCTCCAAGGCTCCCTCTCTCCTCAAGATCCAACAAGTCTGACATGTCACAGAAGGAAAAGGCGGATTTGGCGTGGTACAAGGACTCGGGGTATACCAAGAGTCTGACGCACCATAAGGAGTGGTTCACGCAGCTGCTCTCCATTCCTCCCCGTCCAATTGCTTTGGGTGATGATCGGGTGGTGTATGCTGAGGGGATTGGGATTGTGGAGATGTGGTTGGAGATCCCGCGTGGCATTGAAGTAGGAGTTTTCCATGGCGTGCTGTATGTGCCTGATGCTGCGTTCAACCTTCTCTCAGTGTCCTCTCTCACCAACACAGGACTGCGCGTTGTCTTCGATGATGACTATGGCTACATCCTCAACAAGGAAACAGGAGAGGAGTTGGCCAAGTCGGTGAAGGAGGGCGACATGTACCGCCTGCTGGGGGCGACCAAGATCCCGCGTGAGCAGAGTCTTGCAGCAGTGGTGCGGGCAAGAGATGGTGAGATCTGGCATGCACGCTACGGCCACATCGGCATGCGCGCCTTGCAGCAGCTTCAAGCAAAGCAGATGGTGCGTGACTGGTTACCATCTCTAACTTTCAGCAGCAGTTATGTATCGGCTGTTTGGAGGGGAGACAGCATCGCGAGGCGTTCTCTGGAGCAGGGGAGCGTGCAAGAGAGGTGTTGGAGCTGGTCCACACGGACTTGTGCGGACCGATGCAGACCCAGAGCTTTGGAGGCTCTAGGTATTTTCTCACCTTCATTGATGATTTCAGCCGTTACACTGCTGTGTACTTCCTTTCCTCCAAGAACCAGTGCTTTGACAGGTTCAAGGAGTTCAAGGCCATGATGGAGAACCAATCTGGCAAGAAGATCAAGGCGTTGTGCAGCGACCGCGGTGGAGAGTACCTGAGCAAGGAATTCCAAGACTACCTCGCAGCAGCTGGCATCAAGGCGCAGCGTACCGCGCCGTACTCGCCGCAGCAAAACGGTGTAGCAGAACGCGCCAACTGTACCATTGTGGAGTCGGCGCACTCCATGCTGCACGCGACTCGGCTGACCTACGACTTCTGGGCTGAAGCCGTGAGCACTGCGGTCTACATCAAGAACCGCAGTCCAACAAAGGCGTTGGAGCAGATGACGCTGTACGAGGCGTGGTTTGGCAAGAAGCCAAGCGTAGGTCATCTTCGCGCGTTTGGCAGCCTAGCGCAAATGCACGTGCCAAAGGAGAAGCGGCAAAAGTGGGATGCGAAGAGTGCACAGATGCTGATGATTAGCTACGATGTGGCAAACAAGGCGTATCGCCTCTACGAGAGGGATACAGGCAACGTCATCATCTCCAAGGATGTCGTCTTCAACGAGAGCAACGTCATCGGTACCAACATCGTGTGTGAAGAGGCAGCAGAACCAGCAGCTGACGAGACAATGGGAGCAGAAATTTTTCTTGACCCAGTTTCTCCCGATCCTTCCTCCACTATGACAGGGGGAGAATCACTCTACTCTCCCATGTCTGATGTTGCAGATACAGCAGCTTCATCGGCAGAAGCAGAGGAGGGAGATGTAGCACCACCAGCAGTAGCAGTTGTGCCAGCAGCACCGCGCGAGCCGCTCGCTAACGCTCCAGCACCAGGTCGGAGGTACCCTCTCAGGGTGCGTTACAAGCCTGGTGAGCGCGGCCATTTCTGGATGCTACAAAAACCAATACAGATGAACGTTGCAGTTGCAGCAGATTCAGATGAGCCAATGTCATACAAGGAGGCCATGACTGCAGCGGATGCAGCAGAATGGGCGCAAGCCGTGCAGCAAGAGATACGGTCGCAGCTAGACAACGGCACGTGGGAGCTAACTGAGCGTCCATCTGGACGTAAAGTGATCAAGTGCAAGTGGGTCTTCAAGGAGAAGCGGGGAGCAGATGGTAACCTGGAAAAATACAAGGCGAGGCTGAGCGCCAAGGGCTACTCGCAGCAAGAGGGCATCGACTACACAGAAACTTTTGCCCCTGTTGCAAAGTTTGCCTCTGTGTGCACGCTCCTCTCTTATGCAGCAGCTGAGGACTTCGAGGTTCACCACATGGATGTCAAGACGGCATTCTTGAATGGTGACTTGGAATAAGAGATCTACATGGAGCAGCCGGAGGGGTTCGTCATGGATGGCCAGGAGCACCTGGTCTGCAAGCTGCAGAAGTCTCTGTACGGCCTCAAGCAAGCGTTGCGTGCTTGGAACCAGAAGTTGGATGCGGCGTTGCAGTGCATGGGGTTTGAGCGTAGCGAGTGTGACTACAGCGTGTATCGCCGGCAGCATGAGCATGAGATCCTCATCATCATGGTCTATGTGGATGACATGCTCCTCCTTTCCAACAGCATGTTTGCACTGCAGGAGTTCAAGGAAGCCATGCAGGAGCGCTTCTGTTGGGAAAGGAGCCATCTGCGTCAGTTTCAGGTCCACAGGAGCAAGTTCCAGGAAAGTACTAGATGCCTGCTCTGATCGCCGATCCGACCTCACCATTGGAAAGATCAGGTGGCAAAATGTCTACGGTCCAAGTTTGAGGCCAATCCAACAATCGGATTGGGAGATATGAATTTTCAAAGTTTCGGGGGTCATGGACCGTCGATGTCTGGGTGGGCATGGGTGATGGCTCCATGCCTTAGCCTGAGAAAAGAAAAAGGCAAGAGGTCCAGGGTCAAGACCTGATGGGAGAAATATCCAAAAAGGTCCTTGGTCTTAGGATTGCCTTGTCAGAGTGTGCTGACTAGGATAAAGGTACCTCTCCTTACTTTTTGGGTGAGGTGAGATCCTTGTGTGCTAGCCATGGACACATGGCAATTCTCCATGGGTTTGTGGGTTAAGTGACCACTAGGAGTGTGCCATGAGAGCATTCTCTAGCTCTCTAGGTCGTGTGTGAGTGGTCAGCCTGATTGCTAGGCTGATTTCCTCCCTTGTGTGAGATTATGGACTCTAGTGTGTGAGCCTTAGCCTCCATGGCTAAGTGGTGTGGCTTGTGAGAGGGCTGACTTGCCCAAGCTCTAGCTCTATATGTACTCCACTATTTTGAGTGATTGAACAACCATTCTTCAGAACAAGTGATGCCCTTCCAATCACACATGCTCACTGCTCCAAGGCTCCCTCTCTCCTCAAGTTCCAACATTTGGTATCAGAGCCAAGTTCTGCCACTTCCAGCCAGCACAGGCCGTCACTTTGAGAGTGACGGGTTGGGGTCAAAACTTCACCAGATTTGACAATCGATCACTGGATCTTCAAGTTCAAGAGACAAGCTTTCCAACGAGCCCAAAATCGCGAAGATCCAACGGTCGGATTGAGAGTTATGCTGAAAACGAGGTCGGCCAGGGCTACACTCTTCTCTATGAGTAAGACTGTCGCCTTGTGATGACCATAACTCTCTCATTTCTTTGTCAAATTTAACAAGTGGCACATGCGAATTGTAGTATTTTTCCTAAGCTTTCCATTGGAGCAAAAATATTTGCATTCCATTGATTCGTTTGGGAGAAACGCCGTTACAAACTGGCTGGTCTGAGTTGGAGTAGGAGCAGAAGCATACCCTGTTTTCAAGAGGGCATATCTCTCAAAATCCCCGGTTGATGACCCTGTTTTATGGGTCGATCTGAAAGGTTTTGAGCTGAATTTTCCAGTGGTGGGCTCATTTTTTCTAAGTTCCCAGTCTGCTGGCATCTACAGTCCATTTTCTGTCAGACAGATTTCTGGCAAAAGCAGCGGCAGAAGCAGGGGTAGCGCCGCCATCCAAGGGCAGCGCTGAGCATCACCAAGGCTCAAAATGGCAGCAGCTGGCGTTGTGACAGCAGCCCAGCCTTTGGAGAGGCTGGAGGGACGTGCCAACTTCACGTTTTGGAAGATCCGTACCCGCCTCCTTTTGGAGGAGAGGGGCTTGTGGGAGGTGGTGAGCGGCGACGAGCCGGCTCCAGATCCACAGGCAAAAGGCATCACCGCAGCGCAGGTGGTGGCGGGGAAGACGCCGCAAAAGGGTGCAGCTGATGCGGGTTCTTCTGCAGCTGTACCAGCGACGTACGAGGAGTGGAAGAAGAAGGACAGGCAGGCCTACAGGTTGCTTGTTAACACCATCTCCAACCCGCATCTTCAGTACGTGAGTGACAAGGCTACTGCAAAGGAGGGGTGGGACACGTTGTGCAAGAAGTATGAGAGCAAGGATCCTGCATTCCTCATGCTTTTGGAGGAAAAGATGATGGCGCTGAAAATGCAGGGTGGTGAAGGGATGGAGGCGTATCTGGACAGGGCAAAGGAGCTGGCAAAGCAACTGAGAGCGGCTGGCAATCCTGTGGAAGAGACGCGCTTCATTCTCCTCTTGCTGAGGGGACTCCCAACCAGCTACGACACGGTGCGAGAGACGTTGGAGTGCCAGCCGACTCTCGACCTCGACTTCATCTGCACGCACTTGGTGCAGGTGGAACTGCGTCGCAATGCAGCAAAGCGCAATGGCGGCAGCAGCAGCAGTGAAGCAGCTTTCATGGCCATGGGCTCACGCAACCAGCAGCAGCAGCAGTCCGGGCAGCAGAGAGGCAAGAAGAAGGGCAAGTGCCACTATTGCCAGAAAGAGGGGCACTACAAGAAAGAGTGCTTCAAGTTTAAGAGGGACCAGAAGGAGCAGCAGCAGCAGCAGCAAAAGCAGCAATCTCCACAGCAACAGCAGCAGCAGTCACAGCAACGGCAGCAGCAGCAGCAGCAGCAGCAGAACCAGACTAGCGTGCGCCATTTTGGCAACATGAACGTCGCCAAGGAGGTGCGCGACCGCCTCTTCATGGCGAAGTCTGACATGTCGCAGAAGGAAAAGGCGGATCTGGCGTGGTACAAGGACTCGGGGTGTACCAAGAGTCTGACGCACCACAAGGAGTGGTTCACACAGCTGCTCTCCATTCCTCCTCGGCCGATTGCTTTAGGTGATGATCGGGTGGTGTATGCTGAGGGGATTGGGATTGTGGAGATGTGGTTGGAGACCCCGCGTGGCATTGAAGTGGGAGTTTTCCATGGCGTGCTGTATGTGCCTGATGCTGCGTTCAACCTTCTCTCAGTGTCCTCTCTCACCAACACAGGACTGC
>SZWC01023564.1:8251-27193 GCA_023375785.1 Penium margaritaceum | reverse complement strand
GCTGTGAGCGCTGTGAGCCAGCACATGGCTAATCCCGGACCGGAGCACCAGAAGGCAGTGAAGCGGATCTTCCGCTACCTTGCTGGAACCATCAACATCGGCATCACCTACAACGGCAATGACAACAGCATCATCGGCTACACAGACGCAGATTGGGCTTCAAACCCTGAGGACCGCAAGTCCATCTCTCGACATGTGTTCCTCATGAATGGTGGAGCCATCAGCTGGTGCAGCAAGCGGCAGGTGGTCGTGGCGACCTCGAGCATAGAAGCTGAGTACGTATCTCTCAGCTTTGGAGCCAAGGAAGCAGTTTGGCTCCAACGTCTCATGGCAGAGATGAGTGGGAGTGCAGCAGTTCCAGTTCCTGTGCGCGTCGACAACTGGAGCGCAGTCGCACTCGCCAAGAATCCTGAGCACCATGCACGCACCAAGCACATTGACATTGCATATCATTTCATCAGGCACATGGTGCAGGAGGGTGCTATCAAGCTGGAGTTTACTCCAACCAGCAAGCAGGTCGCTCATTTCTGCACCAAGCTAGTGACCCGTGAGAAGCAGCAGTTCTGCATGAAGGCATGTGGACTCAGCCCACTCTGACTGCGGCAAAGTGGGAGATTGTTGGGAAAGGAGCCATCTGGCTCAGTTTCAGGTCCACAGGAGCAAGTTTCAGGAAAGTACCAGATGCCTGCTCTGATCGCCAATCTGACTTCACCACTGGAAATATCAGGTGGCAAAATGTCTACGATCCAAGTTTGAGGCCGATCCAACGGTCGGATTGGGAGATATGATTTTTCGAAGTTTCGGGGGTCATGGACCGTCGATGTCTGGGTGGGCATGGATGATGGCTCCATGCCTTAGCCTGAGAAAAGAAAAAGGCAAGAGGTCCAGGATCAAGACCTGATGGGAGAAATATCCAAAATGGTCCTTGGTCTTAGGATTGCCTTGTCAGAGTGTGCTGACTAGGATAAAGGTACCTCTCCTTACTTTTTAAGTGAGGTGAGATCCTTGTGTGCTAGCCATGGACACATGGCGATTCTCCATGGCTGTGTGGATTATGTGACCACTAGGAGTGTGCCATGAGAGAATTCTCTAGTTCTCTAGGTCGTGTGTGAGTGGTCAGCCTGATTGCTAGGCTGATTTCCTCCCTTGTGTGAGATTATGGACTCTAGTGTGTGAGCCTTAGCCTCCATGGCTAAGTGGTGTGGCTTGTGAGAGGGCTGACTTGCCCAAGCTCTAGCTCTATATGTACTCCATCATTTTGAGTGATTGAACAACCATTCTTCAGCACCAGTGATGCCCTTCCAATTACACATGCTCGCTGCTCCAAGGCTCCCTCTCTCCTCAAGTTCCAACACTCTTTTGTGCTGTCCAAATACGCCTCCATCCCTTTGCTAGGATGCATTTTCAACGCCAGCATCTTCTCCTCTAAAAGCATTAGGAATGCAGGATCCTTGCTCTCATACTTCTTGCATGAGTTGGAGATGGAATTTACAAGCAGCCTGTAGGCCTCCTTGTCCCTGTTCTTCTACTCCTCATATGCCAGTGTGCAGTTGTAGATGAACTTGCATCTGCTGCACCATTTTGGGGTATCTTCCTTGCCACCACCTCCGCTGTGGTGATGCGTTTTGCGTGTGGATGCGGAGCGCGCTCGTTGCCGCTCACCACCTCCCACAAGCCCCTTTCTTCCAAAAGGAGGCGGATATGGATCTTCCAGAACATGAAGTTGGCACGTCCTAGCCTCTCCAAGGACTCGAACGCTGTTACCATGTCTGCTACTACCATTTTGAGCTTTGGTGATGCTCAGCGCTACCCTTGAGTGGCCGCACTCCCCCTGCTTCTTCTGTTCCTTCTGCCAGAAATCGTTTTGACATAAAATGAACTATAGAGGCCAACAGAGTAGGAAGTTGGAATAAATGAGTCCACCACTAGAAAATTCAGCTCAAAACCTTTTATATCCACTCATAAAACAATGTCATCAATGGGGGATTTTCAGAGATATGCCCTTTTGAAAACATGGTATGCTGCTGATCCTACTCTTGCTCACACCAGCCAAGTTGTAAACCGCATTTCTCCCAAACGTACCAATGCAATGAAAACATTTTAGCACCATTGGAAAGCATGGGAAGAATACTTCAATTCGTATCTGCTACTTTTTGAACTTGACAAAGAAACGAGAGAGTTATTGTCAGCACAAGACGACAGTCTTACCCAGAGACAAGAGTAAAGCCCTCGCCGACCTCGTTTTTAAAATAACTCTCAATCTGACTGTTCGATCTTCATGATCTAGGGCTCGTTGAAACGTTTGTCTCTTGAACCCGACGATCCTGTGTCCATTGTCAAATTTGGTGAAGGTTTCATCCCAAACCGTGACTCTCATTGTGACGGCCTGTGCTGGCTGAAAGTGGCACAACTTGGCTTTGATACCAAGTATTGGAATTAGAGGAGAGAGGGAGCCTTGGAGCACCAAACATGTGGGACTGGAAGGATATCACATGTGCTGAAAAATGGTTGTTAAATCACTCAAAATGATGGAGTACATATACAGCTAGAGCCTCGGCAAGTCAGCCCTTTCACAAGCCAGACCACTTAGCCATGGACGCTAAGGCTCACACACTAGAGTCCATAATCTCATACAAGGGAGGAAATCAGCCTAGTTATCAGGCCGAACACTCACCACGACCTAGAGAGCTAGAAAATGCTCTCATGGCACACTCCTAGTGATCACATATCCCACAATTCCATGGAGAATCGCCATGTGTCCATGGCTAGCACAGAAGGATCTCACCTTACCTAAAAAGTAAGGAGAGGTACCTTTATCCTAGTCACCAGACTCTGACAAGGCAACCCAAGGATCTAGGACCTTTTCGGATATTTCTCCCATCAGGTCTTGACCCTGGACCTCTGGTCTTTTTCTTTCCTCAGGCTAATTCATGGGGCCATCGCCCATGGTCACCTAAACATCGGCGGTCGATGACTCCAGAAACTTCGAAAAATCATATCTCCCAATCCGACCGTTGGATCGGGCTCAAACTTGGAGCGTAGATATTTTGCCACCTGATTATCTAAATGACGAAGTTTGAATGACAATCGGAGGAAGCATTTGGTATTTTACTAGAACTTGCTCTTGTGGACCTGAAACTGAGTGGGATGGCTCCTTTCCCAACAGATATCAGCTACTGCGAGGTAGTCCTGAAACTCCTTGCTCAAGTACTCTTTGTAATGGTTGATACGTAATGCCTTGATCTTCTTGCCAGCCTTGTTCTCCACTATTACCTTGAACTCCTTGAACCTGCCGAAGCACTGGTCCTTAGATGCAAGGAAGTGTACATCAGTATAACGGCTGAAATCATTTAATGAGTGTGAGGAAGTACCTCAAGTTCCCAAAGCTATGCGTCTATAGTGTGCTACACAAGTTTGTGTAGACAAGCTCCAGCACCTCCTTCATACATTCTTTTGCTAGAGAGAACGCGTCACGATGCTACTTCTCCTCCAAACAGCCAATAAAAATAATTATTGCTCAAAGTTGGAGATGGTTGGCAAGTCACACACCATCCCCTTTGCTTGAACCTGCTGCAAGGTACGTATGCTAATATAGCATTTATGCCAAATCTTGCCATCTATTGCCTTTACCGCTAGTACGAGGCTCTGCTTGCGTAGAAGTTTGGTCATCCCTAACAGGCCGTACATGTCACCGTCCTTCACGGACCTGTCCAACTCCTCTCCTGTATCCTTGTTTAGGATGTAGCCATAGTTATTGTCAAAGACTATGCATAGCCCTGTGTTTGGAAGACAAGAGACTTTGAGCTGGTTGAATGTAGCATCAGGTACATACAGCATGCCATAGAACACTCCCACTTCAATGCAAGGTGGACTCCTCACCATATACTACCCGATCATCACCCAATCATAGGGATAGGGCGGGAAGGGATGGACAGCAGCTACATAAACCACTCCTTGTCATATGTGACGCTCTTAGTACACCCTGAGTCCTACCATGCAAGATTCGCCTTCTCCACCTGCGACATGTCAGACTTTTCCATGAAAAATGTTCACGCACCTCCTTGGCCACGTTCATACTGCAAAAATGGTACATCTTAGCCGGGTTTTGTAGCTCTATAGTTGATACTACTGTGGCTGCTACTGCTATTACTTTAGAGTTTGCTACTTTTGCTACTACTGCTACGATGATTACTGCTACTACTGCTCCTTCTGGTCCCTTTTGAACTTGAAATACTCCTTTTTGAAGTGTCCATCTTTCTAGCAGTAGTAATACTTGCCTTTATTTGTGCCTCTTTACAGCCTAGACTACTCCTACAGGTGGTTACATAAGCTTATGGACACAAAAATTGCTTCACTGCTGCTGTCATCATTGTATTTTCCTACATTGCGATGGATTTCTAACTGTACTAGGTATATACAGATGACGTCAAGGTCGAGAGTTTACTGGTACTCCTGTGTCTTTCACACCGTGTTGTAGCTGGTTAGGAAGTCCCTCAGCAAGAGGAGGATGAAGTGCGTCTTTTCCTCAGGGTTACCGGCTATTCTTAGCTGCTTCGCCAGATCCTTTGCCCTCTCCAGGTATGCCTCCATCCCTTTACCACATTGCATTTTTAACGATGTCGTCTTCTCTCTCAAGAGCATGAGGAATGCAAGGTCCTTGCTTTCAAACTTCTTTTATAACGTATCCCATCCCTCCTTTGCAATAGCCCTGTGAATCATTAATTGGAGATACGGGTTGGAGAAGGTATTGACAAGCAACCTATAGGCCTGCCTATCTTTCTTTTTCCACTCCTCATACACTACTGGTGCAGTTGTACATGAACTTGCACCGACTGCACCCTCTTGCAGTGATGTTTGTTGATTACGGATTTTATACCGACTCATCGCCGCTCACCATCTCTACAAGCCCCTCTTCTCCAAAACGAGGCAGATACAGATCTTCCAAACATGAAGTCAGCCCGTCCCTTCAGCCTTTCCAAAGGATGGGCTGCTATCACCATGCTTGCAAGGTGAAAGAGTAAAAGAGTTATGGTCATCACAAGGCAACAATCTTGCTTGTACAAAAGATTGTAGTCCTGGTTGACCTCATATTGAGAATATTAATCTATCCGACCGTGGGATTGTCACGCTCGTAGATAGGTTGGAAATCGTATATTGTGGTATATCATCGTGTACTTAAAAATCTAGTCGTTGATTTTCAAATTTCGTCAATGTTTGACCCTATCCTCTCACTCTCAAAATGACAACCTGTGCTGACTAAAAGTGGCATAACTTGGCTATGATACCAAATGTTGATCTCGAGGAGACCGGGAGCCATGCAGCAAGCGAACATGTGGGACTGAGAGAGGATCACTTGTGCTGAAAAATGGTTGTTGAATCACTCAAAATAATAGAGTCGATATAGAGCTAGAGCTTGGGCAAGTCAGTCCTCTCTCAAGCCACACCTCTTAGTCATGGAGGCTAAGGCTCACACACTAGAGTCGACAATCTCACACAAGAGAGGAAATCAGTCGAACAATCAGGTTGACCAGTCACACAAGACCTAGAGAATACTCTCATGGCACTCTCCTAGTGGTCATATCACCCAAAATCCCATGGAGAACTGCCATGTATCCATAGCTAGCACACAAGGATCTCATCTCACCTAAAAAGTAAAGATAGGTACCTTTATCCTAGTCAACACAATCTCACAATGCAATCCTAAGACCAAGGATCTTTTTGAATATTTCTCCCATCAGGTCTTGACCCTAGAACTCTTGCCTTTTTTCTTTTCTCAGGCTAAGGCATGGTGACGTTATCCAAACATTGATGGTCCATGACTCCAAAACTTTGGAAATCTATACATCCCAATCCGATTGTTGGATCAATCTGAAATTTGTATCGCAGATAAAGAGCCACTTGAACTTTTGGATGGTGAAGTTGTTGGAAAAGGAGCCATCTGGCTCAGTTTCAGGTCCACAGGAGCAAGTTCCAGGAAAGTACCAGATGCCTGCTCCGATAGCCAACCTGACTTCACCATTGGAAAGATCAGGTGGCAAAATGTCTATGGTCCAAGTTTGAGGCCAATCCAACGGTCGGATTGGGAGATATGAATTTTCAAAGTTTCGGGGGTCATGGACCGTCGATGTCTGGGTGGGCATGGGTGATGGCTCCATGCCTTAGCCTGAGAAAAGAAAAAGGCAAGAGGTCCAGGGTCAAGACCTGGTGGGAGAAATATCCAAAAAGGTCCTTGGTCTTAGGATTGCCTTGTCAGAGTGTGCTGACTAGGATAAAGGTACCTCTCCTTACTTTTTAGGTGAGGTGAGATCCTTGTGTGCTAGCCATGGACACATGGCGATTCTCCATGGCTTTGTGGATTATGTGACCACTAGGAGTGTGCCATGAGAGAATTCTCTAGCTCTCTAGGTCGTGTGTGAGTGATCAGCCCGATTGCTAGGCTGATTTCCTCCCTTGTGTGAGATTATGGACTCTAGTGTGTGACCCTTCGCCTCCATGGCTAAGTGGTGTGGCTTGTGAGAGGGCTGACTTGCCCAAGCTCTAGCTCTATATATACTCCATCATTTTGAGTGATTGAACAACCATTCTTCAGCACAAGTGATGCCCTTCCAATCACACATGCTCGCTGCTCCAAGGCTCCCTCTCTCCTCAAGTTCCAACATTTGGTATCAGAGCCAAGTTCTGCCACTTCCAGCCAGCACAGGTCGTCACTTTGAGAGTGACGAGTTGGGGTGAAATCTTAACCAGATTTGACAATGGACCAAATGATCTTCAAGTTCAAAAGACAAGCTTTTCAACGAGCCCAACATCGCGAAGATCCAACAGTCGGATTAAGAGTTATGCTCAAAACGAGGTCGGCCAGGGCTACACTCTTCTCTGTGAGTAAGACTGTCGCCTTGTGATAACCATAACTCTCTCGTTTCTTTGTCAAATTTAAAAAGTGGCACATGCGAATTGTATTATTTTTCCTAAGCTTTGTATTGGTTAAAAAATATTTGCGTTCCATTGATTCGTTTGGGAGAAAGGCCGTTTACAAACTGGCTGGTCTGAGTTGGAGTAGGAGCAGAAGTATACCCTGTTTTCAAGAGGGCATATCTTTTGAAATCCCCTATTGATGACCCTTTTTTATGGGTCGATCTCAAAGGTTTTGAGCTGAATTTTCTAGTGAAGGGCTGAGTTTTTCAAAATTCTTAGTTTGCTGGCACCTACAGTCCATTTTGTGTCAGACAGATTTCTGGCAGAAGCAGCAGCAGAAGCAGGGGTAGCGCCGCCATCCAAGGCCAGCGCTGAGCATCACCAAAGTTCAAAGTAGCAGTAGCAGGCATGGTAACAGCGTCCCAGCCCTTGGAGAGGCTGGAAGGACGCGCCAACTTCATGTTCTGGAAGATCCATACTCGCCTCCTTTCGGAGGAAAGGGGCTTGTGGGAGGTGGTGAGCGGCGACGAGCGCGCTCCGCATCCACACGCAAAACGCATCACCACAGCGGAGGTGGTGGCAAGGAAGATGCCGCAAAAGGGTGCGGCTGATGCGGGTTCTTCTGCAGCTGTACCAGCGACGTACGAGGAGTGGAAGAAGAAGGACAGGCAGGCCTGCAGGTTGCTTGTTAACACCATCTCCAACCCGCATCTTCAGTACGTGAGTGACAAGGCTACTGCAAAGGAGGGGTGGGACACGTTGTGCAAGAATTATGAGAGTAAAGATCCTGCATTCCTCATGCTTTTGGAGGAAAAGATGATGACGCTGAAGATGCAGGGTGATGAAGGGATGGAGGCGTATCTGGACAGGGCAAAGGAGCTAGCGAAGCAGCTAAGAGCGGCCGACAACCCTGTGGAAGAGACGCGCTTCATCCACCTCTTGCTGAGGGGACTCCCAAGTAGCTACGACACGGTACGAGAGACGCTGGAGTGCGAGCCAACTCTCGACCTCGACTTCATCTGCACAAACCTGGTACAGGTGGAATTGCGTTGCAATGCAGCAAAGCACAATGGCGGCAGCAGCAGTGAAGCAGCTTTCATGGCCATGAGCTCACGCAACCAGCAGCAGCAGCAGTCCGGACAGCAGAGAGGTAAGAAGAAGGGCAAGTGCCACTATTGCTTGAAAGCGGGGCACTACAAGAAAGAGTGCTTCAAGTTCAAGAGGGACCAGAAGGAGCAGCTATAGCAGCAGCAGCAAAAGCAGCAATCTCCACAGCAACAACAGCACCAGTCGGAGCAACGCCAGCAGCAGCAAGAGCAGCAGAACCAGACTAGCGTGCGCCATTTTGGCAACATGAACGTTGCCAAGGAGGTGCGCGACCGCCTCTTCATGGCGAAGTCTGACATGTCGCAGAAGGAAAAGGCGGATCTGGCATGGTACAAGGACTCGGGGTGTACCAAGAGTCTGACGCACCACAAGGAGTGGTTCACGCAGCTGCTCTCCATTCCCCCCCGTCCGATTGCTTTGGGTGATGATCGGGTGGTGTATGCTGAGGGGATTGGGATTGTGGAGATGTGGTTGGAGACCCCGCGTGGCATTGAAGTGGGAGTTTTCCATGGCGTGCTGTATGTACCTGATGCTGCGTTCAACCTTCTCTCAGTGTCCTCTCTCACCAACACAGGACTACGCGTTGTTTTTGACGATGATTATGGCTACATCCTCAACAAGGAAACAGGAGAAGAGTTGGCCAAGTCGGTGAAGGGGGGCGACATGTACCACCTGCCGGGGGCGACCAAGATCCCGCGTGAGTTGAGTCTTGGAGTAGTTTGCCCCTGTTGCAAAGTTTGCCTCTATGCGCACGCTCCTCTCTTATGCAGCAGCTGAGGACTTTGAGGTTCACCACATGGATGTCAAGATGGCATTCTTGAATGGTGACTTGGAGGAGGAGATCTACATGGAGCAGCCGGAGGGGTTCATCATGGATGGCCAGGAGCACCTCGTTTGCAAGCTGCAGAAGTCGCTGTACGGCCTCAAGCAAGCGTCACGTGCTTGGAACCAGAAGTTGGATGCGGCGTTGCAGTGCATGGGGTTTAAGCGCAGCGAATGTGACTACAGCGTGTATCGCTGGCAGCATGAGCATGAGATCCTCATCATCATTGTCTATGTGGATGACATGCTCCTCCTTTCCAACAGCATGTCTGCACTACAAGAGTTCAAGGAAGCCATGCAGGAGCGCTTCCAGAGGTCTGATCTCGGGGAGGCATCATACTTCCTCGGTATCCAGATCACGCGTGACCGCAAGTCACGCTCTCTCTCGCTGCAGCAGAGCCGCTACATCAAGGATGTTTTGCAGCGGTTTGGCATGGCAGAGGCAAAATCCATCGGCACGCCGCTGGAGACGCGGCAGTACCTCGTGAGCTTCAATGGAGAAGCAAATGCAGCTGAGCGGCAGAAGTACCAGAGCGCCGTCGGCAGTCTCATGTAACTGATGGTGGCAACCAGGCCGGACCTCGCACAGGCTGTGACCGCTGTGAGCCAGCACATGGCTAGTCCCGGACCGGAATACCACAAGGCAGTGAAGCGGATCTTCCGCTACCTTGCTGGAACCATCAACATGGGCATCACCTAAAACGGCAATGACAACAGTATCACCGGCTACATAGACGCAGATTGGGCTTCAAACCTTGAGGACCGCAAGTCCATCTCAAGATATGTGTTCCTCATGAATGGTGGAGCCATCAGTTGGTGCAGCAAGCACTAGGTGGTCGTGGCGACCTCGAGCACAGAAGCTGAGTACGTATCTCTCAGCTCTGGAGCCAAGGAAGCAGTTTGGCTCCAACGTCTCATGGCAGAATGAGTGGGAGTGCAGCAGTTCCAGTTCTTGTGCGCGTCGACAACCAGAGCGCAATCGCACTTGCCAAGAATCGTGAGCACCATGCACGCACCAAGCACATTGATATCGCATATCATTTCATCAGGCACATGGTGCAGGACGGTGCTATCAAGGTGGAGTTTACTCCAACCAGCAAGCAGGTCGCTGATTTCTGCACCAAGCAAGTGACCCGTGAGAAGCAACAGTTCTGCATGAAGGCATGTGGACTCAGCCCATTCTGACTACGGCAAAAGTGGGAGATTATTGGGAAAGGAGCCATCTGGCTCAGTTTCAGGTCCACAAGAGCAAGTTCTAGGAAAGTACCAGATTCCTGCTCTGATGGCCGATCTGACTTCATTATTGGAAAGATGAGGTGGCAAAATGTCTACGGTCCAAGTTTGAGGCCGATCCAACGGTCGGATTGGGAGATGTGAATTTTCGAAGTTTCGAAGTTTCGAGGGTCATGGACCGTCGATGTCTGGGTGGGCATGGGTGATGGCTCCATGCCTTAGCGTGAGAAAAGAAAAAGGCAAGAGGTCCAGGGTCAAGACCTGATGGAAGAAATATCCAAAAAGGTCCTTGGTCTTAGGATTTCCTTGTCAGAGTGTACTGACTAGGATAAAGGTACCTCTCCTTGTGTGCTAGCCATGGACACATGGCAATTCTCCATGGGTTTGTGGGTTATGTGACCACTAGGAGTGTGCCATGAGAGTATTCTCTAGCTCTCTAGGTCGTGTGTGAGTGGTCAGTCTGATTGCTAGGCTGATTTCCTCCCTTGTGTGAGATTATGGACTCTAGTGTGTGAGCCTTAGCCTCCATGGCTAAGTGGTGTCGCTTGTGAGAGGGCTGACTTGCTTAAGCTCTAGCTCTATATATACTCCATCATTTTGAGTGATTGAATAACCATTCTTTAGCACAAGTGATGCCCTTCCAATCACACATGCTCGCTGCTCCAAGGCTCCCTCTCTCCTGAAGTTCCAATAGAAGTTTGATTGATGATCAAAGAACGCATCTGGTATGTTCTTGGAACTTGCTCCTATGCACCTTAAACTGAGTCGGATAACCCCTTTCCAAAAACATATGACATTGTTCTTGTTGAAGACGATACCTTTTGAGGTACTAATATGGTCTTAATCCCTCTTATGGAGGCAATAGGATCTACTTGCCATGTCATAGCCGATCATCAGCATCTATGTACTCTTTGTATTCCATATCTGTTACTTCTCCTAAGATACTTGCATGTATACCAAGCTGCCAAATGCAAGAAGATGATCCACACTTGATTTTTTATCAAAACAGGTCTTGTACGACGTCATCTGCCCCAACATCCTGGTTAGACTGTGATTCTTAATGAAAACTATATTCTTCACTGCTCTAGCCTAGAAATCCTTGATGAGCTATGTCGCATGGAGCATGGAGGATGCCAACTCAACAATGGTATGGTTCACACTTTATGCTATACTATTCTGCTGTAGAAGGTATGGTAGATTAAGCTAGCCTTGATGCCTGTGGCTACGAGGTAGTCCTAGAACTCCTTATTCAAGTTTCTCTTTATTACGGTTGCTCTTTTTTTACCATGGGAAATTAGGCCATCGGGCTTAGTTTCACATCGAGAAGAGTAAATTCGAAGAAGATACTAGATGCGTACTTCAATCATCAATCAAATTTCACCATTGGAATGATCCGGTGCTAGATTATCTTACTCAATAGTCATTTGGAAAACGTTTGAGCCCAATATCTGGCAAATTATCTACGGTCCAAGTTTTAGGCCAATCTAACGGTTGGATTGAGACATATGAACTTTCAAAGATTTAAGGATAATTGACCGTCGATGTCTGCGTGACCATGGATGACGCATCCATGCCTTAGCATAAGAAAGGAAAAAGGCAAGAAATACAGGGCAAGACCTGATGGGAGAAATATCCAAGAAGGTCCTTGGATAGTGCCGCTATCCAAGGATAGCGTTGAGTAGTATCAAGCCCAAATAGGCAGGAGCAAGCGTTGTAACAATAGTACAACCTTTGGAGAGGCTAGAGGGACGTTTGAATTTCACCTTTTAGAAGACTTGTACTTGTCCCATTCTAGAGGAGAGCGGTGATGAGCCGGTTCCAGTTCCACGGGTAAAGGGCATCACCGTAGCATATAAAGTGACAGAGAAGATACCGAAAAAGAGTACAGCTAATGCCAGTTCCTCTACAAGTGTTCAAGTGGCGTATGAGGAATAGAAAAAGAAGCATAGACAGACCCATAAGCTGTTTGTTAACAGCATTTCCTATCCACATCTTCATTATATGAGTAGAAAGGTTACTCTAAAAGGAGGAAAATGACATGTTCTGTAGGACGTATAGGAGTAAGGACCTTGTATTCTGTTGGAAAAGGAGCCATCTCGCTCAGTTTCAGGTCCAAAGGACCAAGTTTCAGAAAACTACCAGATGACTACTCCGATCATCAATGAAATTTCACCATTAGAAATATCAGGTGGCAAAACTTCTACGCTCCAAGTTTGAGTCCGATCCAACGGTCCGATAGGGAGATATGAATTTCCGAAGGCTAGGGGTCATCGACCATCGAAATCTGGGTGACCATGGGCGATGGCTCCATGCCTTAGCCTGAGAAAACAAAAAGGCAAGAGGTCCAGGGTCAAGACCTGATTCAAGAAATATCCAACAAAGTCCTTGGTCCTAGGATTGCCTAGTCAGAGTGTGCTGACTCTCCTTACTGTTTAGGTGAGGTGATATCCTTGTGTGCTACCCATGGATACATGGCAATTCTCCATGGCATTTTGAGTGATGTGACCATCAAGAGTGTGCCATGAGAGTACTGTGTAGCTCTCTAGGTCGTGTCTGACTGGTCACCCTGATTGCTAGGCTGATTTCCTCTCTTGTAAGAGTTTATGGACTCTAGTGTATGAGCCTTATCCTCCATGCCTAAGTGGTGTGGCTTGTGAGAGGACTGACTTGCCCAAGCTCTAGCTCTATATGTACTCCATTATTTTGAGTGATTCAACAACCATTATTCAGAACAACTGATGCGCTTTGGTATCAGAGCCATGTTATGCTAGCTACAGCGAACTCAGGCCGTCATTTTGAAAGTGATGGGTTGGGATCAAACCTTAAGCAAATTTAATAATCAGCCACAGATTCCTCTAGTTTGCAAGACAAGCTTTCCAAGGAGCCCAACATCACGAAGATCCAATGATCGCATTGTGCGTTATGCTCAAGACGAGGTCTACCAGGACTTTACTCTCCTCCATAAGTACTGTTGTTTCCTTGTGATGATCATAACTCTCTTGTTTCTTTGTAAAATTCTATAAGTGGCACTAAGAATTGTAGTTGTTTTCCACAGCTTTCCATTGGTGTAAAAATATTTACATTCAATTAATTCATTTTGGAGAAACGTCCTGTACAAGCTAGCTGGTCTTAGTTGGAGTAGGAGAAGAAAAATATCCTATTTTCAAGAGGACATATCTTTCAAAATCCCCTGTTAATGATCTTGTTTTTTGGGTCGATATGAAAGTCTTTAAGCTGAATTTTCCAGTGGTAGACTATGGTTTTCCAAATTCTCCGTATGGTGATACAATGTTTTTTCCATCAAAGAGATTTTTGACAGAAATAATTACAGAAGTAGGGGTAGCCCTGCACCTCAAGGGCACCGTGGAGCATCACTAAAGCTCAAAATGGCATTATCAAGTATTGTGACAAGAGTCCAGCCCTTGGAGAGGCTGGAACGTTGTGCCAACATCACATCTAGGAAGATTTGTACCCGTCTCCTTTTGGAGGAGAGGGGCTGGTGGGAGGTGATGAGCGGCAACGAGCGTGCTCTGCCTCCACAGGCAAGAGGCATATCCGCAACGGATTTGGTGGCGAAGAAGAAGCAGCAAAAAGGTATAGCAGATGCAAGTTCATCTATAACTACAAAAGCGGCATATGAGGAGTGGAAGAAGAAGGACAGGCACGCCTAGAGGCTGCTTGTTAACACCATCTCCAACCCGCATTTTCAGTACGTGAGTGACAAGGCTACTGCAAAGGAGGTGTGGGATATGTTGTGCAAGAAGTATGAGAGCAAGGATCCTGCATTCCTCATGCTTCTCGAAGAGAAGATGATGGCGTTGAAAACAAAGGGTAGTGAAGGGATGGAGGTATACTTAGACAGGACAAAGGAGCTGGTAAAGCAATTGAAAGCAGTTGGCAACCCTGTGGAAGAGACGTACTTGATCTTCTTGCTGAGAGGACTCCCAGCGAGCTACGACACAGTGCTAGAGACATTGGAGTCCCAGTTGACTCTCGACCTGGAGTTCATCTACACGCACCTGGTGAAGGTAGAGCTGCGTGGTAGTGCAACAAAGCGCAATGGCATCGGTAGCAGTGAAGTAGCATTTGTGGCGACTGTTGACCCGATATGCTCCTTGTCCATGGCTGATGTTTGGACAGGTATAGGACGGACTAGGCATGCACTGCTCCCTTGGACTAAGTCCCCTAAGTCTGGTCCAGATAGACAAGGCATGCAATGCTCCTTTGGAGCAAGTCCCCTTAGTCTAATCTGGATAGTATAGCCAGCAAATACTATTTAAGACAACTCCTTGTAGCTAAGACATTCCAGAGTCAGTCTTTGGAGCGAGAGGTCACTAGGTCAAATCCCAACCCAGTGATTAATTTTCTTTGTGACCAAAAGGGGGACCGGAAGGTTCTAAGGGACATCTTAGAATATTCCAAGCTCCTTCCTCGTGGTTGGCGCCACTTGGCGGTCACAGGGAGTGCCATGTAGACAGGGAAGATGACGCAATCCAGATTTCCCTGAAAGTGGCTCATCTAAGGAGCCACTACGCGCCTAGGCTGGCTCTAGGACTATAAGAACCTGTCAGTTACCTGTCATTAAGTACAGTTCTTACCTTAGAGACTCCTCATAGAGTTGTCCACCAGAGGCAGAGACTAAAGAAGCATTGGTTGGTCTAAGCCCAAGGAGTTCGCTATTGGCGTAAAATTGACCAAGTGCTAAGGACACAGTGCAATGAAATGATTCCTATGAACTACTCAGTGTGGAACCTTGGCTCTGAGAGTGATATCATCTCTTGGTTGCAATACCAAGAGCGGTCGGAGGGAACCATTGTGTCACAACTCATTTTCTAGACCGTCGCCTCAGGCAGGTTGACGAAGGGTTAGGGGCCTTCTCTGACTAGTTATAAGACACGCATATGTGCACTCTCTTGCCCTCTCTATCTTGCACTACGCATCAGCTCCATGAGCTGTATTTGCTCCATCTGCTCCATCTGCTCCATCAACTCCAATGGCGAGTGCTGGCACTTAGCAAACAACGACCAAGGATAAGCTCTGCCCTTGGAGGTACGACCCTTAGGCCCTAACCAGGATAAGCTGTGCCCTTGAAGGCACGATCTTGGGTTCTCTAGTGTACGGTCTTCTCTGTTTGCAGATATCAACGACTAAGGGATAAGCAACAAATCTGCACCTTCTAAACCGGTATCCGACAATAGCCTCTATCAGCCTACATCAGCCTCAACAAAGCAGAGAAGGAGAGAAGCAGAGAAGTAGTATGACAACACCCACGAAGCTCACCCTCGAGCAAGTCAATGGTAAGGTGTCAAAGTTCACAGGGTTTGGATTTCCCTTGTGGAGATGGTAATTTGAGATTGTCATGAGGGTGCGAGGCTACCTGAAGATATTCCTTGGAGAAGAAGTTGAACCTCCAAAAACAGATCCCAGATATGAAGTGTGGAGTGTCAAAAATGACATGGCGCTTGCGATTCTTGAGACATCAGTGCATGAGTCACAACATGTCCACCTCCAAGACATCACAGATACATCAAAGGCTTATGAGAAGCTTGCAGGTGTACACCAATCTACAGCTCTCGCAAATCGCCTATTTATCCTACAAAAGCTGATTTCGATGAGGGTGAGCAGGGGAGAGTCTATTTTAGACTTCCGGTTCCAATTTCAAGGACTGCTGTAGTAAGTGACCCAAATGAAGTGGGAAATCGACACTAACATACAGGCCATGATCCTCCTCATGGCGCTACCTGAAAACTTGGGTCCTTTGATCACCGTCTTTGGCGATCGGAAGGAGGAGGATTTGACGTATGAGGCAGTGTCTGAGTACGTGCGCAACAAGGCCATGCGTTGCAGCGGGAGTGAGAACAACAATTCAGTCTATAGTACACAGTATGGTTGTCGTGGCAACAACTCCTTTTCTGGTCAGAGCAACAGCGGAAACGGTGGCGATGGAGGAAAAGGCAATGGTGGCAGTGGAAAGAGTTCAAAGCGTCCCGAGAAGTGCCATAACTGTGGCAAGCCTGGGCATTGGGCATGGGAGGGCAGGGCTCCCAAGAAGGAAGGGTATGAAGGAGTTGACGAACATGATGGCTGAGAGCGTGCCGATAACCAAGGGAGCGGCATTGCTCAAGCGTTGAGCCTACGGGCTCAACTCTGGCATGAACCACTACTCCTCACGGGAGAAGGATGGGTTCATCTCCATTGGGGACACTAAACGTGACTTCAAGTGTGCCAACAGCCTCCTTGTCCATGTGCAAGCCAAGGCAGATAAGTTGATCAAGATCAATGTGATCAGTGCTAAAAAGGATTTGAAGCTGGAGAACGTTGTCTATATGCCATCTTTTGTGGCAAATCTCTTGTCAGTGTCCAAAATCACGGACCACGACATGACGGTCGTCTTCACGGAGGAGGAGGCCGTGATTGTCAAGAACAAGGACATCAAGTTCTCCTATCCCAAGGAGAGTCTTGTCGCACAGGTCCCAAGAGTTGATGGATTCTCTGTATTGCTAACCAAACCCCTTGAGAGTACAAATGAGGGACATGGGACGGTTGAAGAGCCCAAGCTTCAAAGCCTGATGTTACACCACATACCGTCACCGTGGCGGCCAACTCCACTGACACAGATTCTCAGTTGTAACACAGGCGGTTTGGCCATGTGGCTGACAGTACACTGCAAACTATGCAGCAATACGAAGTGGTTCAGGGGATGGAGGAATGCAAGGCCAAGGATGAGGGAAAGTGTAAAAAGTTGTGTTAGCCATGCCTCCAAGGCAAGGCAAAGAGAAAGCCCTTTAAGCGTAATGGACAACATGCGGTAGCAATCTTGTGTTGGGAAAGGAGCCATCCGGCTCAGTTTCAGGTCCACAGGAGCAAGTTCCAGGAAAGTACCAGATGCCTGCTCCGATCGTCAATCCGACATCACCATTGGAAAGATCAGGTAGCAAAATGTCTACGGTCCAAGTTTGAGGCCCATCCAACAGTCGGATTGGGAGATTAGTTTTTGTAGTTTCCGGGGTCATCGACCATCGATATCCGGGTGACCATGGGCGATGGCTCCATGCCTTAGCCTGAGAAAAGAAAAAAGGCAAGAGGTCCAGGGTCAAGACCTGGTGGGAGAAATATCCAAAAAGGTCCTTGGTCTTAGGATTGCCTTGTCAGAGTGTGCTGACTAGGATAAAGGTACCTCTCCTTACTTTTTAGGTGAGGTGAGATCCTTGTGTGCTAGCCATGGATACATGGCGATTCTCCATGGGTTTGTGGGTTATGTGACCACTAGGAGTGTGNTCCGGGGTCATCGACCATCGATATCCGGGTGACCATGGGCGATGGCTCCATGCCTTAGCCTGAGAAAAGAAAAAAGGCAAGAGGTCCAGGGTCAAGACCTGGTGGGAGAAATATCCAAAAAGGTCCTTGGTCTTAGGATTGCCTTGTCAGAGTGTGCTGACTAGGATAAAGGTACCTCTCCTTACTTTTTAGGTGAGGTGAGATCCTTGTGTGCTAGCCATGGATACATGGCGATTCTCCATGGGTTTGTGGGTTATGTGGCCACTAGGAGTGTGCCATGAGAGCATTCTCTAGCTCTCTAGGTCGTGTGTGAGGGGTCAGCCTGATTGCTAGGCTGATTTCCCCCTTCATGTGAGATTATGGACTCTAGTGTCTGAGCGTGAGCCTCCATGGCTAAGTGGTGTGGCTTGTGAGAGGGCTGACTTGCCCAAGCTCTATTACTATATGTACTCCATCATTTTGAGTGATTGAACAATCATTCTTCAGCACAAGTGATGTCCTTCCAATCACATATGCTCGCTGCTCCAAGGCTCCCTCTCTCCTCCAGATCCAATATCTTGGACTTGATTCACTCTGATGTGTGCGAACCATTCCGTACCCCTTCGAATCGCGGCAGTAAGTATTTCTTGACCTTCATTGATCACCACAGTCGTAAGATGTGGATCTACTTATTCAAGACAAAGGGAGAGGTCAAGAAGAAGCTGCAAGAGTTTGTCACGATGGTAGAACGGTACACAAGCAAGAAGGTGAAGGCACTGTACACGGCGTGCAAAGGCTGGTTGAGCCAACACGCCAACACGCCATCAACCACTAGACCATCATGCCTTACACCTCCCAAAGCAATGGCATTGCTGTTGGAAAAGGAGCCATCTGGCTCAGTTTCAGGTCCACAGGAGCAAGTTCCAGGAAAGTACCAGATGCCTGCTCCGATCGCCGATCCGACTTCACCATTGGAAAGATCAGGTGGCAAAATGTCTACGGTCCAAGTTTGAGGCCGATCCAACGGTCGGATTGGGAGATATGAATTTTCAAAGTTTCGGGGGTCATGGACCGTCGATGTCTGGGTGGGCATGGGTGATGGCTCCATGCCTTAGCCTGAGAAAAGAAAAAGGCAAGAGGTCCAGGGTCAAGACCTGATGGGAGAAATATCCAAAAAGGTCCTTGGTCTTAGGATTGCCTTGTCAGAGTGTGCTGACTAGGATAAAGGTACCTCTCCTTACTTTTTGGGTGAGGTGAGATCCTTGTGTGCTAGCCATGGACACATGGCAATTCTCCATGGGTTTGTGGGTTATGTGACCACTAGGAGTGTGCCATGAGAGCATTCTCTAGCTCTCTAGGTCGTGTGTGAGTGGTCAGCCTGATTGCTAGGCTGATTTCCTCCCTTGTGTGAGATTATGGACTCTAGTGTGTGAGCCTTAGCCTCCATGGCTAAGTGGTGTGGCTTGTGAGAGGGCTGACTTGCCCAAGCTCTAGCTCTATATGTACTCCACCATTTTGAGTGATTGAACAACCATTCTTCAGCACAAGTGATGCCCTTCCAATCACACATGCTCGCTGCTCCAAGGCTCCCTCTCTCCTCAAGTTCCAACA
>SZWC01023563.1:10312-30371 GCA_023375785.1 Penium margaritaceum | reverse complement strand
AAGCGGCCACAAAGCCGTCTGCTGCCAGTGCAGGTGCCAGTGCCGCTGCACCTGGGTGTCCTCGCCAAGATGGTGCCCTCCAGCGACTGCTAATCGGCTGGCCGACTGATCCTCCCGCCCTGGGAGTGGGACGAAAAGGGGTTGTGGAACGACTTATCCGACAATCAGCGAGGTCAGGATGAAGATAATCGGCTGTCTACCATGTAACCAACGGCGACTCCAAGCACCTCGAACTGGAGCGCGGCATCAAGGCTTGCCGACCTGCGGCTGCGGCGGCAGCACCAGCAATGCACCATGGCTGTGGATTCGACAGCCCAAAGCGAGGCGACAGGGAAAAATGGGTTTTCCTTTTTGGTCCACCAAGCAGGGTACAGGCAACTTGGCCACTAGTGCCTTTTGGATCTGCTGTTCCGATCGGAAATCATTAGTATTTCCCGCAGCGAATTTCTGACGCTGGGGGTGCCTTCTTCCCTGGAAAATCCTGCGATCCTGACGGTGTCAGGAGATCGCCACGTCACACGGAGACCATTCGCGCGCGAACACAGTCTGTCCTCCTGCAAGTCGGCTACACCGCCACAAGTACAGTCAAAACAGTGTCGGTGGAAAGTGCAGCTCTTTTGTCCTCAAGTGAGACGCAAAACTAAGAAAAACACGAATGTTTTCGTACGTCGTACTGTTTCCGGATCGAACCCATCTAATTGTGGACTAGGACCTGACGACCGCTCAAGGCGCATTCAATTTGATCGTAACTGCTTGACTGCTTCGTAAGCATCAGCAGCAAAGAGAATGTGTTCTGCTCACAACAATTTTTTAGAAGCAGATCGCAACCGGGTTCGGCAGGGGTGGCTACATCGGCACCGAAATAAGCCTGGGGATTAGACCCCATAACCAAACGATGGTATTTATTGGGGTAAGAATAAGGATGGGGGTGCTTGCACCATAGGTTAGGAAGGAGGGGAGTCAGAGGCGGCATAAAATTTCATGGAGGTAGATTTTCTAGAGGCCTACCGGCCTGAAGATATCATTTTCCAAATGAGTGTATGCAAAAGAGGGCCTTGATGCTTTTTCATACAAAAATCTCGGAGGCCATGAGCCATCTATGCCATGAAAGGGATTTGGATAACGTTTGAATAGTTTTGAGAGTCCAAGATGAGTAGTTTTCTGCCCAACATTCGTGTCAATCGAGGTGGAAAAGGGTGTATGGGAGTGACAACTCAAGCTGAGTCAAAGCGAAGGGATAAGGGGGGGAATGGGGGGGGTATGTAAATTGGATGTGAAAGAGGTCTCAAGAGGATTGTGTGTATGCTTTGAAAGTGGATTATGAGGCAATGTACCCTCAGACATGGAAGGAAACAGTATTCAGTGGTTTCAACTAACCAGTAAAACATGATGAGACCCTTTGAGTCCGGCTTGAAAATCGTGTGTGATGGGCTACCAGAATGAAGGGAAAAAAATTTATCGTAGCGTTGACATAATGTCGGGGGGGGGTCTTTGGTGCCGGGACTTCCATTGGCAATCTAAATTGTAAGAGAAGTTGATGGTGTGTGGTTGGAGGAAGTGGGATCACGTTTTCAAAAGGTTTGTGAGGGAATCCGGGAAGCGGCATGAAGGCACCTTTTGGCAATCATAGAGCCCTGTAAAGTTTTGATTATCCAAAACAAAAGCTGGTGTCACTGCCTTGTTTTATGTCACGTAATGTTGCGCCTAGCGCTGTGGGTGGATTTTTAAGAGGGCTTGGCGTTGGGCGAGGGAGGAAGGGGGAAGGAGAAAGAGGATGGAGGAAGAGAGTCCAATTACAGTTTGAACGGTAACGCCACGTGTAAGGTGGAGGGTGCGAGGCAGATACAATCTTTCCTGGAGGATTTGAGCCCAAGAGATAGTCACAGACTTCACATATGACTGCCTAGTATGGGAGATTGCAACAAGATATAAGTTGGGAGAATACATCACCGGGTGTGATCTTGTACGTGATAAGCCAAAGTTTTGATGCTTGGATGCCAAAGGGCACCGCGTCCTTGAGCAAGTTCTCCAAAGAGGAGATGTGGGGATGGTGTATTATGGCTCGAGGCAAGAAATCGTTTCAGAATGAAGTGCAATCAAGGGTGAATGGAGGACAGCTGTAAGCTGTTGAGAAATAGATGAAAGAGTAAGAAGTTACCTTTAATTAGAAACACTTGTGTGAAGAATGTTGTGTGTTCTTTGGAAAGACTTCTGTCAAGTATGCGGCTGCTGGAAATAAGAAGGTGGAAACCCAACGCAAGGACTTTTGGTGGCCAAACTACACCTAGGCCACCTCTTGCCTTAGGGGCGGAGGCAGTGTCTAGAGATGATAGGCGTAGCCCTTGTGAGATCTCGTCGCGAAGAGGTAGGTGGTTGAGGAGGAGAGTGTTGATGCTATGAATGTGATAGGGATTGAGAGGGGAAATTTTTTAGGTAGATGAGGGATTTAGGGTTCAGAGTCGAGTTGATGGGTCCAACTTTGGCATGAACCAGAACATGAGCTTTTTCCGACAGTGAGAAGGCGGCTCGTAGGCGTTTAATGACACCTTGTTTATTTTGTCAAAATTGGCAGGCGAATTCCCTCCTTAGGGTGGACCACAATGCGCTGCGTCAGTGTATGTGGCAAGTGCACTTAATCACCACGCAGAAGGAGACGAAGAGTACACCCAGTGCGCTAATCCGTCTCGTGTTTCTGATCACGATTTGGATTTTGGCTTATTTGGCTCATACATAACTTTTAAGAAGGAATTCAAATTGGAAAGACTGCATCTCTTTGGTTCTTATAGTAGTGTGTGCTTATGTTTTGTATTCAAGGCCAATCATTACGTGGTCAAGAAAATGTCTTCATACAAAAGTGAAATCCTATATGAAGACGGATAAAGAGATGCCGAGCGGGGTGAAGTATGTACTATCCAGATCTTGTAGCTCCTTGAGTCCATAATCCGCTCTACGATGTAGAGATGTACCAAGATTCTTTTTGTGTTATCGACGTAGTTAAATTCAGGCATAAGTCATAAGTCCCATTTTTTTTGTGTCGCTATCTAAATCGTCCGTTGGAGCAGTCTGGTCCATTGCTCCGAGAAGCTTTTCATGTTTTCTTGACGGCCATCTACCTGCCAATGAGAGTGTATTGTCATTTTCCCCCGATGTCTCTGTTATTTCCTATTACGACATGGCTGATTCTTCACTCCAGTCCTCCCAAGTTGGTCTACATATGGCCCCAAAGCATGGGGTTAGTGCATGTGGCAAGTGCACTCGAAACAAGTGCAAAAGTGCCCTTTATCATGCACTCAATGTGCGGCAACCATATTTCGAAATAACTGCGTTGCAAGGAATAGTCGTGCATTCTTACTTGCTATCCACTGATGTTTGCAATCCATGATAGACATCAAGAAACCGCAAACCTGCTTGCTGCGGGTCAAAAGATCTGACTTCGAAAATGCAAACATAGGTCTGGTTCTCCAATACTTGGATCAAAGATTCCTTTGGGACTCGTTACGAACTTTTGCGAACAGCTATAATCATGGACTATGCTGTTGTTGATGAATGTTCTTGCGATAGGAAGAAACAAAGCCAAGGAGGGATAATTCAGCGGTTATGGCTATGCGGACACAAAGCAATGATGTATTGGTTCTCAAGAGATAAATGGAAACATATCATACTCTTTGAATGGAAATGTTTTTGAATGTTGGCGATGAGATTATACATATTTTTGACAAATTATTTCTTTCATGAATGCAATTGTCAACATCATGTGTAGGAAAGGTCGTTGGGTTATGAAAGAAAGGTTCCTATAAAACATACGCTTTATTCCCTACTAGGAATATGTACCTGCTCAGCACGAAGGACAAAAGCCCTTCTTGTGTTGAGTTACTTATATGACTTGCACATTCGAATCTTTGCAAATCAAGTACCTATGGAGAAAAATAACATTGCAAGCCGTTTTGGATTAAAGTTTTATGTGATCAAACTCTTTAGGTTTGATAAGTGCACTTTGTCACAAGAATTGATTGCACTGATCCATGTAACGTATGCCTCGCACTAGAGAGTCTTAGCAACGGAATGAGTCCCTCTGAGAGCTCCAGACAACAATCACATCAGCGCGACAATGGCCTATCCTCTTTTCTACCGGCAAATAATGATGACTGTCATTCTTCGACCAGTGACAATGACGCGATGGCCACTAGATCAACCTGAGCAAGCGCGACCTCTTTCTCGAACAGGTGAGTAAAGAAGATGCTTACATGTTCCATAAGTTAAAAAAATTAATAAAAACACATCACCTTCGTAAAAGCAAATTACTAGTATAGATGTAACTACTAATGCATAGGTTTTCCTTGTGAAAGAAAGAACAACCAATTATGGCAAAAGGTCTGTGCTTAACGAACAGAAGATTGAATACAATAACATATATTATTGCATTGGAAGGCAGGGGGTAGCAAGAAAGAGAGACATCGAGGGAGAAAGAGGGAGGGAGAGAGGGAGAGAGAGAGAGAGCAAGAGAGAGGGGGAGAGAGAGAGAGAGAGAGAGAGAGAGAGAGAGAGAGAGAGAGAGAGAGAGAGAGAGAGAGAGAGAGAGTGAGTTTAAGATAGGGAAAGAGATATAGAGTTGTAGAGATAGAGAGAGGGACAAAGATGTATGGAAAGAGAGAAATGGGCAAACAGAAGGAAAGAGATAAACAGATGGAAAGAGGAAGAGAAGTGTACAGAGAGGGAGAAGGAGGGTACGGGAAAGAGAGGGAGGTGTAGAGAAAATGAAGGGATACATAGAATATTAGAGAGGCAAAGGGAGTAGAAAAGGTGGGAAAAAAAGGAGATTACACTGTTTTTGTGCAAATGTTGTTGATTGTATGGTGTTAGTGCATGGTTTTGGGGCATACTATGGGAGTAAACTAGAAATGCATGGGGTGATTTCCCCACCATTGGGCATACATGGGAAGCCAGATTATGTGATTTACATCATCAAGCCTCCCGGATTTGATGACCGCTTGGGTCATCAAATCAGGTGCATCCATGAAGACCTGTTTAAGCCAAAGAAACTATCTCATTACGAATTAGAATATGACAATCATGCTAGAGCGAGCTCGCTTAATGTAGAGTGAGGCAAATCCACCACTCTTTGTCAATCCAGGCATTAGCACCCTTCATAATTGACTGTCTTTTTCGACGACCTCTTCATTGCATATCCAGTCTTGGAGGTGGTAAAGGAGGTCAAGACAATGATTCATATTGCGTACAAGATGAAGGACTTTGGGGCATATACAAGACCTTTTTGACATGAAAACTGGTCGTGATCGTGAGAGACATATGATATTGCTTCACCACGCATGTTTTGCTCACATCTTAGGGGAGCAATTTTCTCCATGCTCTAGTCCCCGTAACTTCCACACTTGGATCACCTAGCAAACATGCCACATCAAAAATTGATGACCGGCACAGGTGTAGGAGATAGTGGACGTGACCTTACATGACATTGGACTGCTGATGTATCGTACCATAACCACCCATCTTGACATCACCAACCTCCTCGCACGATTCTTGTGATGTCTATGTCATTGCAAAATGCTCTCCAAGTGATACGGTAGGTGATCATTGCACCGTGCCTTGGGCTATCCTTGTACGTAGAGTGCTCAGTGGTCCTTGAATTTGGTCACTGAAAAGGACTTCATCAAGAGCTGATACAAGATAAATTCAACAAACTACGCCTCAATCCTCAGTAGCATCGTTGTCTTGGGGGGAATCACCTAGTACGGATGCACAACCAACAGCTTGTCAAATGCTAAACATGTCACACTGGTTGCAACTGCTGCTTTGGTTGTCCAGCTCACATGTTTGTGTTTTGATTCACGAAAGTCCTTACCTGCCATTGTATTACGATGTGACAACTAGAGTTCTCTCTCTCTTAAACGAACAGAGATTCCATTGCGTTTCATGAGGCACAAAGCACATAACGTCTGGGCATCACTTCGTGCATGACTTGGTGTGGCGGATCTTTGTCCTCTAGGTGGAGATAAACATGTAGGAGGCTGACTTTTGAACACAAGCACTAGCACATGCAAAGTTCAGAATGGTCATTTGAACCATGGGACTGATTCCTTCATTGGGTGATGGATGAGCATGGAGGTTAGGCTTGTCACCAACTATGTTTCATTGTCACATAATTGGTTGCAGTTGTATGGACATGTGTTCCACCGAGTCATGGAGGGGTGTCTGGCCTTTTCATGTGTACGTGCACTCAACCTCAGCTTTCGATAACCTCTTGGCCGGTGACCATGATCGTGGAGGTCCCTAATGGTAACGAAACTGGTCCACCCATGATTACCACCCTATGACGTGCTCGGCTGGCATCCTTGGAAACATGATCAACCCAACAGCTAATCTGATGTTAACCATGTGTTTCCTCTTGGGGCATTGGCTTTCTTACCCTCATTCACTAGGATTCTATTGGTTAAATGGTTGTTTGGCCCATTTTTACTTGTGGACCGCAAGTAGAACCAAACATGTGCATGTACATTGTATCCATATTCCTTTTGTGCTTCTCCATGTTCAAAGAACACTCCCTGAAGATCGTGTGTAGAATCTTCCCCACAACTGTGCCTTTGCAATACTTTAGGGTGATGTAACGTGCCAAGTGCACAATTTGCGTGGCGCTTGCGGCAACTACTTTTGTTCTGGGCCTCTCAAGTTTTTATTCTCCATGCAAATTATTGAGACTATGTAAGTACCCTACCGCCACATGAATTCGTGTATAGATAATGATTTTTTAAAACAAATTCACGTATTGGTGTGTGAATGAAGTAAGTTTCTAGTTTTCTGTGTACAATTTATTAATGGGTGAAATAGCTCAAATACCCAAAAAACGCAAAGTGTGACTCTCATCCCCCCGTTGTTTGGAAGAAGAGTAACAATCCGCCCGTGGTTCATAAGAGAAGCAACCATCCGCCCACCTTGCGTTACAAAAGCAACCATCCGCCCAGCCTCTGCAACAAAATCAACCAGCCGCCCACCCCTTTCTTCATGCTCGATCACAGCATGTGTTTTGGACCCAACTTGGAAAAAAGTGCAATGGTGCATTCGTCTCAGACATAGTAAATATCAAAAATCATGTCATGCATCAATGCTACATGGTATGTGGCAGGAACATGACTTTTTTTTTGTGTTTCTCGGTTCCTCCGACATATTCTGTGTAACATTGGCATATGCGTTTTTTCATGTACGCCATTGTCATATGCGTTATTTTCCCTGCGACATTGACATATGGGTTATTTTCTGTGAGGCGCTGTCAGATGCGTTTCTTTTTTGCGACATTGGTACACCAGCTACATAGTTCTGAAAACTGGGTATATCATGACCGAACCCTTTATTAATTATCCGTGGACCAGTTCGAGCTTTCGCATAAACGAATTCAAAAGTGCGCTTTATTACTCCCGCCACGTGGTTGAGAAGGACGTATCTGACCTAGGTTCAAAGTTTTTCATGCACAACATTTGGGATGTCGACCATGTTGGCTGAAATGTTTTCTCCTTTTGTATGTGGTTTGCACACATTTTGTTATAATCGTGTGCGAATCCAATAATATTTAAAAAACGAAAATTTTGTGCGACCCCTAAGTTGTTTAAAAGCACGAATTCATGTGACAGTACGGTATCTTCTAGCTTGATCCTCGTTCTTCTCATGCGTGACTTTCATAGTAGTGTGATGCCAACTAAGGCATTGTTGACAATTTATGATCATGAAGCTAAGCCGCTTTCTATAATCTCCTCATCATAACCCATCAAAGCATATGAGGATGCAAAAGACGTGATTGAAACAATCTTTAGACACCTACAGTAAGGTATTGTGATTAAAACGAGGGCTAAAACACACACGTGCTTTGAGCCTTAATGAATCCAAGAAGATGCCAAAAATGTTTATAATGGCCAGTTTAAGTAGCGTCATCCATCGCCGCGTAATGTAAGAAAATGTTGTAGATAAAATTCAGAGAAATGTAACGTCCTTGATGTACAAGAGCTCCTAAAATCTGCATGTCGCTAGTTTTGTTCTTCCACCCTTAGCCTACTAAATGTCCATTTTGTGGATTTATATGACAACACGTCTAGAGACTTTTGGCCAATAGCTCCAACCATTCTTGTTCCTTTAGTGATGTCTCAATAATTCTGTTGAATTATGTTAGGATAGAAGGCAGTATGGGCAATGAGGGTATGCAAAAGAGCATGGATTTCCACCACAAGGACATGTGAGCAATTGACATGGGGTACAACATGTCACTCTTACTCATAATTTGGCAAGATGTGAGAAGAAGTGGAGGCAAAATCCTCTATTTGAGCAAATGGCGAGCACTCTTTGAGCGTGGGGGATATTGTAGCTATGGGACTCAAGTTTGATCTCTTGATGTTTCACACAACACGTGTGCTACAGGGAGATACCAACAACATCAAGCCTGGAGATATGCACCCTCCCTAATGACAAGTCACAAACAACACACCACCATAGAGTCAAATTGAAGTCATTGTCCATATGCATGAGGTGCATGCGTATTCACCAGGGGTTTCTCTTTATGCTTTTCCAATAAACTCAGTGCAAGAATCTAATTACTTGCCTACTGCTCTCCTAGTGACATTGACCTCACCACTGCGTTCTCTATGGTTTATCGAGTAGTTAGTGTGCCCATGCCTTTGTGTGTCACACCACCCATCGTGTTAGTCAATTGCATGGGATAAGTATCTCCGGCAGGCCATGGGGTCATTTCATGTTTTCAAAACACATAAGAACACACCTTCATGATCCACAGGCAACACACACAGAGACACAACACTGGCAATGACGCGGGTGTGAGAGACACCACATTTGACGTATAACGGCCGGAGAAATAAACATTAGCAACATCATCTTGGGAAGGTGCAATGCCACCACAATTTCCAGACACTCGTGCATGCACCACAGCCTTAAAATTGTTTCTAGGAAGTGCCTTCATGAGAAAACCATTCCTCTACTCTTGCTTATCAACCTAGACGTGGTGGGGAAGACCATGGTGGTGACAATGGTGTCAGAATTCTCTCACTTACAGAACAATGCCTGCCATTGATATGCCTCTTACGTGTGTGATGCATACCATCATGCTCTACAATTGCTTGGATGCTTTGGCTATCATAATGCAAGGAAATGCACTAGATAGATACATGCAATTGTTGTAGACATCGGTGTTGCCATACATTCTCACACATCACTATGCCAAGCACAACACTCTCAGCCGCGTTGGAGCTCTCCACCACACTACCCTGCTGTCTACCATTTGAGAAGAAGATTACCCACCAAAGAAGGACGATGGAGCTGACGTAATAATGAACAGCAATAGCATGCGTGATAATGCGTATCCACACCATGCACTAATGAGTTGTCCGTGAATCTGTCAATGACAAAGAATGACTGCACGTGGTAGTAACACTTGACTCATGATGTGGAGAGTGCATAGCTCATGACATAAAGTGCAATCTCTAGGTGACATACATATGGAAACCATACAATCTAGAAAGAGAAGTCAATTGCGAATTTCTTGTCAACCCTTGTTGTCTTGGTAAAGTACACCAGGGAACTAATGATGCGAAGGTAGACCGTGATATCCTAGAGCTCCTCTATATTAGACACATCCAAAGTCTTAAGCAGCCAATGGCCAGTAGGAATCATTAGTGCAGACATAGTAAGCACTACCTTAAGGAGTGTTGAGGACCATTCTCCCATGCTACAGACATATGTAGTTTGGTGAATGTGGGGAGTGTAATGCTAACGATTTTCTCTCAAGCTCCATCCATAGGAAGAAATGAGAGGAGGCAAGGTTTTCCAACATGCGTCCACGTTGTGATGAGGACAGAGGCTAAAGAGCGCATGTAGAGTGCTATAATGCTCCACTGGAGCAAGGGTCGCATCCAAGTGAATGCCAGACACTTAGGATAACCTCTTTACCACAAGTCATACTTTTCATTGGTTTATTCAGACCTCCATCTTAAATTTACGCTCTTTTCCTCTTGAACTTATCGTTGATCTCTTAAACCTACAAACTTCTTTTTCTCCTTTTAAAGACCAAAGCATCATAAATTACAGAGCTTGGAAGACTTTCAATGATAATTTTTAGCTACATGTATCGTTAAACAAAAGGTTTCGCTTATGTGTTGTTACGTCCTTGAGGTACACGAGTACAAAAACCGAGTAAGTTGGTAAAAATGTCATTACATCAAAAGTTGACCATGATTCAACCTCAAGATTGCTACACCAGATGGCCGAGGGCATTATGCCCACGTGCATTGCCCTCTTGTGTTTCATTCCCGGATTTTTTTGACACATTCGACCACATTACAAAGTTGTCGACAGCATGCTTGCAAACCGTGTTGATGTTTTGATAACTTTGGTTGATTTTCTATGATGCCATTCTTTCATAAAGATGCACCTTGATGTTCTCAAACCCCCCCCCACTTCTCAACAGAGTTGCTTGAAGCGACCACTCACAATGCGACATTGCATACGTAGCTCGACGACAAGTCCTGTGATGGGTAGCACCAAAATTCAATCATCCAGGTGCCACTCGCCTCATGACCAGTCATCGACACTGAAGAACATTCCATAGAACACTCTGCCTCTGCTAGACGTGAAGTAGAGGACTCAGGAAAACAACGAACAGCACGGACCCGTGACTCCTTATGTCGGTTGCTTTTTAAGGTCCATCCTCATCACTGGCTGACTGAGCCCCCCTTCAAGCACCATCATGAGCAACAAACACAATATGAGAATGTTTCTAGGAACCACTTGGCTGTGACAACGCACTCGCACATCCTTGAATGCAAAGCACCAAGATCTGACAAAGCTCTGCGATCGTGCGATCCTCAGGTTCCATATCACCACTCTTACATATTCAAGCGGTTGTATTTGTTGTCTTGGGTGCAACGTGACTCGGCCGTGCGTCAGTGGAGGACATTCGTTACGCATGCGTCTCCTAGAGGTCGTGCATGATTCGAGGCCAATCAAGGGGCTGCTCACACTCTGTGTAGCAATGAGCGCCCCCACAGTTGTAATTGTGGAAAGAACATTCACTGCCACTAGTTATTGGCTGCTACTACTATATGCTTTTCCTTACCATGTCTCTTTTCCCTCTTCTTCCCCTATGCCGCTACCACAACACACTGAGCCTGGGTGCTTAGGGTAGAGGTAGAGGAAGAGGAGGAGGAAGCGGAGGTGGTGGCACAAGTGCATTGGGACAGAGGTGAAGGAGAAGTCGTAATCACTGGTGCAACAAGTAGGCTCTGCTGATGGGCAACAACAGCCTCGTGAGCCGATCTCGCCTGGATAAAGTAGTGATGAGTCCAAGGAAACAACTGTGGAGATTGCGACAACTTTGAGAGGATTACATGGTCAAAGCTCATAAAGAGCTTTACATGGCCCAAGAGCGTCCCCACCTGATGGCGTCAATTGTCTACAACTGCATCCCGCCACCGTTCCTAAGATGTGTAATGACTCATGGTGCATCATCAATAGTTTGATGTGTGCCCAATGGAACCGTGGCGGTGGGATTGGAACTCACAAAGACGAACCGCCCTCGTGGCATGGGTCTCTATGGCAAGCAGTGTTAGGACCAAGTCAAAGCCTTAGTGTGGGTCTGCTCCACTCCCGGTCTCGGCCTCACCCAAAAGGGGCGAAAGTTGACCAAAGTCTCCTGCGGGATGGCATAAAGCAGACTGTGCATCGCTCTTGCTGCTTTCTGGACCAGATGAGCGTCACGAGTCTGGTACTTGCTCTGGTTGTAGGGCTAGATGTCCTTAGAATCAACCCAAACCCGAAATAGGGTCTCGTAGCAATCAAAGCCCTCGTCCCTATCATAACGGGGTAGAGGTGTCTCAAAGTCATTTGGTTGCTCTGTGTGGGGAGGTGACCTTAGGCTCCAGTAATGGTAGACAAGGCATAGGAAGACCACCAGTGAGAGAAACATCACCAAAAGGTGAATAGTGCTAAACGACGTGGCTGGTATTGATGTTTAGAAGGTGACGGGGTAAAAGGTTGAGACCCTAGACGCAGCTTACAAGTACGCTCCTCAAGGACGAAAATCTTATCCTCACATGTGTCATCCTCCATCACCTCCTCATCCCAAATGTTAACCTATGATTAGAGGTGCCAAGGTCGCTGAGTTATGTAGGATGTAGATTGCTGAACGGATGGTGTAGCTCTAGTAGGTCCTCGTGGTGTCTACAGTGAGGCTCCCAAACAATCCTTCCATAAGTCCACGATCGTTTGTGCATGTCGGTCTGATGCTCCTACCAGTGGCGCATCTTATCCTGTGTCCGACGAAGCTTGTCGTTTGCAAGTGACTGCAATCGTGGACTCATGATGCCCAAAGAAGAGGAAGATGAGTCTTCTAGCCCCTTGCCCTTGTCACCAACTAGCGGCAGGCTCACATCGGTGTAGAAAAGGGTTGCTAAGATTGCAAAGTTGGACGAGGGGTGTGAGGACGACCAGTCGGTGATACTGCTACGAGTACAATCGAGGAGTCACAGAATTTGGAGAAGGGTACTAGAACTACTGGATGGAGGATTTTCTCATTAGTTCAAAAGCAAAGAACTTGTTAAAAAGCTAGGTTTGCAGACCGAACTAGGGGTGTTTGAAAGGAAACCAATGGACAAGTTTAGATCTGTTGACTTCACAAAGTACTCCAAATGCAGATTAGAGATTTGCGCAATGCAATAGTCTACAAAACTCCTAAATGAGGAACCTCAAAATCATCCTCGGGCAAGACTTCTTCTACCGATGCAATGTGCAACTGGACTGGAGTAGCGGATCAGTCTACACTAGCATTGCTAGCAAACAATTACACATGCCTCTTGTCGAGCAACATACGGAGCTACAGAGGTTACAAGAAGCTGAAGAGGTGGAAGTAGTAGAGGAAGTTGTAGCAACCACCAAATGCCAACCAACATCTCTGAACGTGGTGAAGAGGTGCCCAAAGTACGGAGCTCAAGCATGGCTAGTCCACGTGGAGGCAGGGGAAGTGTGAGAGTTAGCAGTTGCCAAAACGACGACGTCAACCTTGATGACTGAAAAGTTTGCAATCGTACCGGAGGCAACATTCATGGAGGAGTTGGAGAACGGTTTTCCTGGACAAACTGCCCTTAGAGCTACCTCCGCAATGGAACATCGACCATATCAAAGACCCACAATCAACAACGCAGGCTAGTAGTGAAGGGAACCTATCGGATGTGCGAATACGAGCAAACCAAACCCAAGAAATAGCTAGGGGAGATGCTCGACTAGGAGTTAATTAGATCTTCTAGGTCACCATACGCGACAACTGTAATTTTCGTGAAAATGAAAATTCGAGATATGTAGATGTTTATGGACTGCCGAGCACTGAACAACATGACCATCAAGAACCGCTACCTTCTTTTGCTAGCTAAAGAAACTTGGGACCAACTCCATGGGGCCTGAATCTTCAGTAGAATTACGTACGCATCGGCTATCATCGGATCCACGTATGTGGTAAGAATGTAAAAAAGACAGAGTTTTATACCACATAAGGACACTTTGATGTCACACTTATGCTATTTAGATTCACAAACGTACTTGCAAATTTTATGGCGGCGATGAACAAAACATTCTGCACGTACCTTGATGATTTTATTGGTGTGTACCTTGACAACATCATGGTGTCAAACAGCACAATGGAATCCTTTGAAAAGGTTACAAAGTTTTACAACTGAATGAATCTTTAAAAAAGTTCTCGAAGTGCTACTGCAATCGTTGTTCGATCAAGGTTTTGGACCACATCATCGGCGACAAACAAATCACCAATCACGCTTATTCACAGACGTCCAGAAATATTCAGGACTTCTCAGTGTTTATGGAATTACTATCATTGATTTGTGAGGGATGATGCTTGATTGTCATAGCCTCTCTTTGATCACACTATAAAAACCGGCAAGTGGAAGAGATGCTAAACTCTTTGAGAAGCACTCTGACCTAGGCGTAAGCCTTATGATTGGAAGATCGGACGATGGACTACATTGTGGCCACCAAAACCTTTGTTCCAGCCACCGGAGCTATACTACTCAAAGACAATAGCATCGTTGAACAACTTGTCAATTTTTTTTAACTATGCAGGTTGGAACACAACTAAGTGGTGCATAAGAAAATCCACGTTGTGGTGCACGCGTTCAAAACATGGCGGCGCTATGCATCATCCGCACTGACCATCATTCTATGAAACACCTCAAGACCTAGCCAAATCTGAGTTGTGGACAAACTTGATGGATGGAGTTCCTCGAGTCCAATTTCGACTACGACATCAAGAATCGGCTTGGAAAACCTAATTCAGCAGATGCTCTGAGTCGGTGACCTGGTTTATTTGTCGGGTTCAACACGTTGCTCATCGAATGAGACCTGTATTTTGCAAGGCTCTTCACGAAGGGTTACAAGGAGTTTGGCGAGTACAACAAAACAAAGTTCTAGTTTGACGACCCCTACTGGCGACGACAATTCACTCGCCAAGTTGTTATCCCACCAAATGAGGAGTTATGAAGAAATTGACTGGAAGAATGACACGACACCAGTGAGGTGGACGTTTTGGTGAGGACAAGACTCTAGAAAAGGCTAGCAAAAGTCTGCTCGTGGAACAAGATGTAGACTGATGTGCCCGCCTTCTGCAAATCCTGCGACACTTGTCAAAGACAAAATTCTTGTTGCGCAAGGCCATCTGGTCTACTCAAACCCCTACGGTCTACACCAGTCAACCACGTGTGTGGTTGACTGGTGTGGACCGTAGTTTTGCATACACTATTGTTTTGTTCCTTGGCTCATTTGTTCCGGCGTTGACGGCTATGGTAGCCAAGGGGAGTGTTGGTATGTGTCACTTCTACTGTCACAATCGACACCGATGGATTACCCATGTACCCCACGTTGGTGGTATAGGATAGAGGAGAGTGTGATGACATGACGAGCCTCCGGAGTGTCCCGAGACTTCTCTTTCACCTACAACAGCGCCAACAGGACGCGGTCGATACGTTCCACTAGCCAGGTTGGCTTGTCGGGAGGTAGGAGAGTTTTCTCAGTGGGTTAAGAACCGCGCAATTGGTGGATTGTACCGGTGCGACAAGGAGACCTGATGTCTATAGTAGTGCTTCTGATGTTTGGAAAGCCGTTTGGACGCTAATTTCAAGTGTTTCTAGCATTGCTCGTATTTTCTTGGTGGTCGAGACTCGGACACTCAGAGAGCAATTCAGGCGCCTCAAGGAGACCATCTTTTTTGTTTGCATGGTCTCTATACTGTGCTCTCTTTGCTGACTCATTTGGGCTCAGCGGTGGTGACGGGACTCGGTGCGGCTGGCTGCCGGGATCCCTCCATAAGCCCGCCAGGACTAGACTCTCCTTGTTCTTTCATACTATGCGTTCCAGACTTAGCAAAATTCTTGCCGTTTTACGATGCACTCATATCCAGAGCTCATGTTCGTTTTCCGCATTGGCCTGCATGCCCTCATTAGATTCGAACAAGGTATTAGAGCACAAGGGGGCGTGTGAGCAACAAAGGCAGCAGAAGCAGAAGAAGCACACATGCGGAACACTGAGAGAATACTTTACGTGACTCCGCGCTTGTAGCAGCATGAGGGAGCTCAAAGTGACTGCATGTGAATGCCACAAGGGCAGTGAGCAGCACACAACGACAATAGCGGCTGTGGCAACAACAATAATAGCAACAACAGACGTAACATTAGCAGCAGCAATGACAGCTGCTGTGCCGCATGGCAGAAGTAGTGGCGGTAGAGCAACCGCTCACAATAAGAGGAATAGCGGCGGTAACACTAACAGCAATAGCGGGTGGCAGTATTTGCAACAATTGCACCTGTGTTGTAGCCGAAGCCGCAGCTGTTGTATAGTGCGGCAACAATAGCACAGGTAGCGGCAGCAGCGGCGACACACAGTAGTACTAGCGTCGGTGCACAGTAGTGGTAGCAGCAATAGTAGTAGTGGTAGCAGTGCCAGCAACAGCAACGCATAGTAGCATTAGCAGCAGCCGCTGCAACAGCGACAACAGTAGCAACAGCATCATGCAATGGCAACAGCTGCAAGCCGAAATAGTAGTAGCAAGCAGTAGTAGTAGCATCAATGGCAAGAGTAGCAAGCAACAATTAAAGCAACAAGCTGCAACAGCAACAACGGCGGTCGCTTTGTCAATAGCCACTACAGCCCCAGCACCAATTACCATCACAATTGCGTCTACAGCTACAGCGGCTTCTGTTGCCACCTACGTGCCCAAAGGCCCCATCCATCCTTCTTGATAGGGCCCCTTAAGGGCCAAGTGGGGCCTTGGAAGGGCCCTCTTGGAGGGGCCCGTGGAGCCCCCTCTCTCGAGGGGCCCCTTGGAGGGGACTGTCGGCCCCTTTCGACCCCGTCGACTCCGTTGGCCGACCGACGGAGGGGCCGACGGCGACCGACTGTGGGAGAGGGGTTGATCCCCCCCCTCCATCGGTTTCTCGTCTGCCACCTCGCTCGCTTGCACTACGTGCAAGCGCGCGAGCGAGCTCGGAGGGGAGGAAGGGCCGGCCGAAGAAGCCGGACCAGTAGCCGTAGCTGGTCAGATTGCCTTCTCCGAATGTACTTTGGTAGTGCCACTCGTCCCGCTTGCTCACACTTGCTGACCCCGCAGCCGTGACCTATAGGAGTGACAATGTCTACCAGTGTCCTCCTCTCTTGCAGTTTGGTGTTTACCATCGGGAGCGGGTGCCCTCGGCACCTATCGATCTTCAAGCACGTGAGATGAATGCGCAGTCAGGGGTGTAGGCATCCTACGCGTTTACCTGCTACAACTGTGGTGATGGACGTCATAGTTGGCGTCGATGCTGGATGCGCCCTCGCAGCTCGCATCCACCTTGGCTTCGGCCTCGTCAGAGCATGCGTCCTCCATAGCATGCGGATCTACCGGCATTAGTAGATCCCTTAGTTGGACCTTTGGCAACCATAATTGCCGAGATCCACGGCCTGCGATGGATGGTACAATAGCTTTGTGACCTTGTCGTTACCAAGCATGCTTCTGCTACTAGTTTGTTGACGGCCTCATTGATCTCCTTTCCTTCATCTTCTCCTCCTTTCTCGTCCGATGGTCTATCTCAAGTTCCACGTGCCAGCGTTTTCGAGGCTGCCACCATCCTTTCGATCCTCTATTCTTCTCCTACCACGACGCTTCCTCGAGATGATATTTCTTCATGTAGTCGCTCCATTCATCGAGCTCGACTTCCATGTCTGGGCTGGATCCAGATCTTCCACTGCAGCAGGTTGCATCAGAAGGAGTGCAGGCCTGGCGTCCCTGGGTGGTGCCACTTGTAGCTCCGACCGGTGGCAGCCCGACAATGGCACATGAGTCTCATTTGGATCAGGATGCCTCTACCGGACTTTGAGGAGAGTTTGTGCAGCAGGCTGACACGAGCCCGACGGAGGTTGTTGTGCAGGAGACATGCGTGTCATCGAGGTCAACATCCATACTGGGGCAGGAGGCAGATGTTCTATAGCACCAGTTTGCATCAAGAGGACTCTAGGCCTTGCGTCCCTGGGGGGTACTACTCACGGCTCAGACTGGTGTGTGCCCGGCGGTGGCACAGGAGTCGCGTACGGATCGGGATGTCCTTTCCAGGCTTCTAGGGGCGTTGCTGTTCGAGGCTCACACCAGCCCAGCAATTGTCGCAGTGCATGAGCAAAGTGGACTAGCCGGCCTTTTAGACGTTGAGGGATTTTTGAGAGCAGCATTACTGAGAGACGTCACTGGTATATGTTTTGTAGTAGACAGAACACGCTCGACCTAGTCATTGGCGCTACCTGAGGACCAGCTTCAGTGTCAGGAGTCACCCATGTTTCCAGAGTTTGGGGGCTTCAATATACACGGCAGAGCAGCGACACACATAACGAATTCAGATGATGATCCCTACTCCATCATTGAGCAGGTGATAGCGATCAGTCTTCCCGGCAAGACGATGCGTGAGCGCCAGCTACGCTTGCTCGTTGCCTTGACGGGCATTGGATCAATCATGGAGCTGGAGTCTTTCACAGCTGTGTCCACTACGCCAGCCGGTGAGGACAGTGTAGCAGACCTGACTACGCGGTTGGAGTCACCTCGTCAGCGGGAGCTAAGCTCTGCCCTCTCATGTGCATCTGTTGGTGACCATGGTGATGATAACGACACTGAGAGTGGCAGTACATGCACGAATGACATTTCCACGTGCTCCACGGACTCCCACGACTCCTCCTTCTCTCTTGGCATGTGACCGCTCATCTCTCCTTGTCTGAAAGACACGACTTCGGTCGGGATGTCACACCTTCAGCTGCGTCCGATTATCCAGCATCTGAGGATATTGCGAGTTTGGTTGACCCCAAGGAGGATGTAACAGCACCGGCTCTATCGTCTTCAGTAGTATAGATGCAGATGGAGTTGTATGTGCGAGTTCTAAAGTCTGCGTGTGCAGCATCCAATGAGACATAGTTCATCCTACTCGAGGTAGACATGGGCCATTTCCACATGTCCAAGGCCGATTACGCTGGCTTAGAGGAGCGTGTAGTGATGCTACAGCGGGAGGTGATTGCATCGCGGGAGCGACCGTCAGAGCAAGGGAGCACCACTATGATCGGCACGAGCTTTCCATTGTCAGGATCTCGCACACCCATACTTGGGGACGATCCCATACCTGCCCCGAGTATGACGTCCAGTGGAGACTCTACCACACGAGAGGTGAGCATGCCTTCAGTTTCAGGAATTCTTGTTCCTTTCGACTCCGTCATCACTCCTCTTTCTACTTCTTCTGCCATAACACATCTTCATCCACCCGCTTCAGCTACTCCATCATCATCTTCGTCTGTACGTGGTGGTCCGGTTTGTCGTTCCAGCCATCCTCCTCTTGGGCATTTATGTCATCGTATTCATGGCCCACAACACGTCGAATTCAGAATTTTGGCGCCGCTCGACCGAGGGCATTTTGACCAACTGCCCTGATTTATGGTTTCCCGTTGTAAATGTTTTTCTTGACAACTTTGACCACCTTCCAAAAACGTTGAAAGAAGTGTCGCAAACCATATTGATGTTTGGATATTGTTTGGTTGAAGTCTTGAAGGTGATGAATCTTTATAAAAAACAACACCTTGATGTTCTCAAAGGCCCCCGATTTCTCAGTGGAGCTTCTCGAATCAGCCATTTATGGAATGACCTCGCAGAAGTCGCTCGAACTGAGCGCTAAGGACCCAAAATATGCCTCATTATCATTCTTGGCATTGTATACATGTGCTCCACTTAATCGACACCTGAAATCGAAGTAACACTTATTGCTTATTACAAATCATCCTTTGTCCCAAATCCTTGAATTGTCTTTTGACGCGGACCTCATCCATGTGAACCACCTACGTTCTGGTCGGTGTAATGTAGGATGCCTTCTGGATTAACAGATAAAACAATCTGAGGTTTACGTTCGATTGGCCACAAATGTTATGACATAAATGCCCACTCACTGAGTCTTGGGACAAGTTTAAGTCTGGGACGTAACACATGCAGGCTCAGGATCCTTCAGCAGATCCTGTTGCCTCACCGACAAGCGCGGGTGAGGCGAAAGCGACGTGCTCCTGAGAACGGGACAGGTTGCCATACTTGGTTCTTTCCTCCGCATCTAACCCCTAATGTTGGCATCTGACAGCGATCTGTTACTGGTTCCACCGCACCCGTACGCGAAGAACACGCAACATGAAGGAAGCAGGCTCGACACCTTCTTACCACTAGTGCTGGAACTCCACAGTGAATTGCCGTTGCCGCCGTCCGCCGCCGATGCCGCCGACAACTCCGCCCGACTGTTGCTGCCGTTGGCGTTGGCGTTGCCGTTGCCGCTGCCGCTGCCAACGACTGGTGTTTCCGTTGCTGCCGACCGTAAAACGCCGCTGCCGTTGCCGCCGGCCGCCCGTGCTCCTGCGCGTGTCCTAGTCCATGTGTAAGTCCCCGCGGGCTGCTCGCCTTGAAGCTGAGCTGCTGCCGCACACGCCGCTCCTCACCCTTCTGCTCAGA
>SZWC01023562.1:0-35338 GCA_023375785.1 Penium margaritaceum | reverse complement strand
GCCACGCGGAAGTAGGGTCCGGGGTGGCGCCAGTGGTGACGTCACCGAGGAAAGGCTCCAGGGCCAAGTGAAAAGCTGGAGGGACGACTGGCACGAAGGCACGTACGGTGCGACCAACGTCATACAACTGGTCGGCCTGGGTAGTGTTGTACGGGTGGCTGTAGTATGGCCACAGGCCCTTGCTCTACGCCCAGATCCGGAAGGTGAGCTCCCAACCCCGAAACTGTTTGCCGGCCTAAAGGGGCGGGGACGGCGTCTCAAAGTCCTTCTGCCGACGGCCGGCGTCCAGAGTGGGGCCGAGGACGGAGGTCACCCTCGGCCGGTGGCGCTGAGTGTGCTGCTGCGCTAAGTAGTGCGTGGTGACGGACACAACGGGACTAGCGTGCACATGAGGAATGAATGGCGGTAGTGTACTGGTGGCATTCTAGGAGGCTAATTGCTGCATGCTGCAAGCTGCTGCGTCAAAGGAGCGAGTTGTTGTTGAAGGGCAGCCAGGGGGTCAGGGTTTCCGACGACAACGCCGGTGGGCTGCTGTTGCTGCTGCTGCTACTGCTGGTGTTACTACTGCTGCTGCTGCTGCTGATGCTGCTACTGCTGCTGTTGCAGCTGCTAGAGCTGCTACACAAATGGAGGGCTGGGGGTCCTCCCAACAGAGGAAGAGCCCTCACTGGGACTGTCTGTCATGGCGGATTTGTTGCCCCAGTGCTGTGCCCTTTTGCTTTCTTTTTGTTTTTCTCTTTGCGTCTTGCCGAGGTTAACAAGGATGTCAGCCCAGAACGGCTGACGTCACTAGCCGGGCTATGGAGTTTCTTCCCCTTCCCTTTCCCCTCCTTTTGCCTTTTTGTGTGTCTGTGTGTGTCGATGATGTCAGTAGTGACGTCAGTAGTGACGTTAGCGATGGGCTGTTGACGTCAGCAGCGGTAGTTGCTGCAGCTGCTGTTGTTGCTGCTGTTACTACAACTGCTGCTGCTGTTGATGCTGCTACTGCTGCTGCTGCTGCTGCTACTACTACTACTGTTACTACTATTGTTGCTGCTGCTACTGTTGCTATTATTGCTGCTGCTGCTGTTGCTACCGCTGCTGCTGCTTTGCTGTTGCTACTATTGCGGCTGTAGCAGCTACTACTGCTGTTACGGCTGCTACTGCAGCTAAAGGGAGATTGCCAGGAAGCTTCCTAGCACGTTTGCTAATGACTAGGCATCATCGCTCAGTCAATTCACAATGTCAACAGAGGTTAGATACGAAACGGCAAGGGTTTGGCTAGGCAACACAAACAGTGTGAAATGTGCTTCCAAAGATAAAAGACACGCAAAGCAAAATGACAACCGACGAGGATACAACATAAATACTTGCCGCGACACATGACAAATGACGCACGCGCAGTATGAGTTTGTCCTAAAACCGGCTCAAAATCACTCTTTTGGTCATAAACCTGCGCACGGGTATCGAAACACATCACTGTCTCAGCCTAGAGATGTAGAATCTTGAGCTGGACACTATGACTGTCACGCGCACAATTCCGATATCGATTGGTGGATAGACAATGCAAAACGTACGAATCAGGCACGAGAGCCAGTCCACGAAGAAAGTAGTAGCTTGTGTAGAAAAACAAAAAACGACCGATGCAAGCACCCGGGATGTCTTGGCAGCTGAGTGCGCAGTCAAGTCAGTACCCCAATTGCAACACTGGTGCACTGACTAGTGGTGGCTTCATGCCAGACTTGACTGCACGAATACACTTGCATTGGCATGTAATGCTTAGTGTCCAAGCTTATGTTTTTCGGGAAGTGTTGTGATTGGGATCATTCTAGTCTAGACACTATCCGGGTTTAGGCACCTGCAACTCCTTGCTACTATTTTCAAGATGATTTTGACCACACGACTACGTTCGTAGTGTTGGTATTTTGGTATGGTCCAGTTTTTTGTGAAAACTGACGACGCTTGGGTTTGGGGTCTTCAGGCGCTTTGCAGGACTCACCGAAAAAAGTCAATCTACTAGGAATACAGGAATTTCTTGATGAATTAGTGACCCGAGTAACAAGCTGTACAGAGCTGAGCTAGGGCTAGTTTTGTGAGTGGTTTCCGAGTTACTCTCTTTGTGAGTTGCTAATAATTCATTCTCAGTTTTGTCATCCTTTTTGGCGCTAACTCCTCAACGCGTAGCTTTCCTCTCACAAATCGTCGAGTGGCTACAAGGGACAGCAGTGCAAAGCATTTAGAGTCGGGCTATGCCTACTCAAATCATGCTGTAGTCCTAACTAGCTATTCTTGACTAGTTCATAGCTTGGTATCACAGCCAGAGCGGAGTAGAAGCAACACATCTGAGCGGCAGTGAGGCATACACGTCCCAATCTATGACGACGGTTCTAGAATGACGCCCGTGTATGGGTATATATGCCAAAACGTTTCAGGCACAGTTCACCCGTTGGGTGGTGTTGTCAAAACACTCTTGACGGAGGGGAAATTTTGGAAACGTTTTCTTTCGCAACATTGACCCTACAATGACAATAACATTGGCGGACTTGCGGTTTGCAAACTGACGGGCGACGTTGCGACAGCACCGACGCACACGACAATGGCACCACAAACAAGGGAAGTCCCTTGCCTTCTCCTTTATCTCTCCTCTGCTATTGGTATCGCGGTAGTAGCGCATCATCTAGCACTATCGCAACGGCAATAGTAGTAGCACAGGAGTAGCAGCTCCAACACCAGCTACTATAGCAGCGACGCTAGTAGCTACAACGTGGTGGTAGCTACCGAAACAGCTGTGGTGGAGCCGTAGCCATGATAACTGAAACAATACAGCCGCGACCGCTAGGGTAGCAGCCATAGCGGCCACTGCAACATAGCCACTGCAAAAACAACAGTAGTGTAGCAGCCACGTGCAATTGCAACAACCACAGCCCCAACATTTGTAACAACGACGGCCGTGGCAGCAGCCCGAGCTGCCATTCCAGTTGCAACCTTAGCAACAGCGCAGCGGCTGCTCGCACCCATAATAGTGGCAGCCTTAGCATCAGTTGTTGTAGTAATGGTAGCAGTAGCAGCAGTAGCGGTGGCGGAGTAGCAACACCCACAATGAGAGTAGTGGCATGGAAGCCAAAAAAAGAACGGTAACACTAGTGAGCTCAGTGTATCACCTGCGGTAGCAACAATAGCGGCAAAAGTAGTAGCGCCAACAGCAACAACAACACGGCTGCTGTTGTGTCAGTAGCAACTTGCTACTAACGTCAATAGAGCCAACCAGTGCTCACATCACTCAATAAAATAAACAAACACAACTTCATCCATTATGACTGAAAGCCTTGGCAAGAAGTGGTCCTCCTCTGTCAAAGGACCGAGTTGTCTACCATTTCTATAACAAGTGCAAGAGCTACAAGAGCAACAACACAAACTGCAGGAGCTATTGTAACAGCAGCAGCCACCACTACTAACGTAGCCGTAATAGCCACAACAACAACACCAGTTAACGTAGGACTCATTCTTGTAGCACTTGCCACTACAGCAATAGCAGCTCATGCTTTAGCTACAACTACAGTAACAATGACACTAGTAGTAGCATCAATAGGATCCCTTGTAGTAGTAGTACGCACAATAGGAGTAGTAAGAGCAGGAGCAATAGGAGGAGCAACAAAAACAGTTACAACACTCATAAGAGTAGTAATAGTAGGCGCAAGAGCAGTAGTAGGCGCAACATCAACAACAAGACGAGCCGCAGCATCAGCAACAACCGCAACCACAACAGTAGTATCAGCAATAGCAATAGCAGCAACAGCAACCCGCAAACATTTTCGCCGGCTCGCCAGGTCCCTTGGCCGCTATTCGCCTGCAGCTTGCTACACTAATGTAAAAACTTGTAACACTACAACCACCGATGCAATAGATCCACGCAATCACCTTATCATCATTTTTTCCTCTTGGGCATGCCAGTTCCGCTGTTTGTGTGGCTACAAATTACTTGGCGGAACAAAAGACCCACTGCCAATGGCGCACAGTGACATGAGTCCTTGGCCCCGCTGGCCCCAATTTGGGTGCCGGCCTTAGGCAAAAGGACTTTGAGACCCAGCCCTCGTCTCTCCGAGCTGGAGAGCAGTTCTGGAATTGGGAGCTTAGTTTCTACATCTAGGCACAGAGCGAGTGTTTGTGGCCCTACTACACCCCCTCGTACAATTTCTCCCATGTCGACCAGCTGCATGATGCTGATTGTGCCGTATGCACCCTTGTCTCTGACGCGCCTCCGGCTGCACGCCTAGCCATCAAGCCCTTCCTCTGTAAAATCACCACTTGCTGCCTTCCCAACCTCGCAGTAGTGTGGCACATCCTCACGCGCATCCATCGCTTATCCAGCGAGGCCGAGACCACCCGCTTGCTGAGGGAGTTCAACTACATACACATGGGGGCGATCGAGACGGCCACCTCCTACTGGTAGGGGGTGGAGGACATGCTCCTCCATAGACAATGCCGTGGTAATAGACAGGGTCGTGGTATGGGTTTTCACCATCCATGAGTGATGTAAGTAGAGAGCACTCAAGTGCAAGACCGGATCACAAGTGCGGGCTCATGTTTTCAGATGAGGATTTTATACACTATGATTTCTATGAGTTTGAATTTCTCTGTTGCTTTCTCCCACCATCCCTTCTAGCCATGCTCATAACCATCAAGCACGACAGAACTGACGTGTTTGCTGATGTCTTTGTTCACTACACCCAGGATGTCCTCGCCGTAATGGCAGCCCAAGGCACCTTCATGTCCCAGGCATACGCACTATTCCTCCTGATTGAGGAAGCTTGTTGGGAGTCCCGCATCGAGCGCACGGAGGCCCTTGACTCTCCTGCCATTACCTCAATGGCCGTTGTTGTCGGTGCAGCAGGTGCATCCTCCACCTCCTTGTTGTCACAGAAAAAAAAGTGCAGACGCAAAAAGGCCAAGGGCCTGCTATAGTAACCGATTGGGTCCCGTGGGGGCAGCTTGATCTACCATAGCAATGGCAAGCAAGGATACGACTGGTATACGTACCTACTTCCGATGGCCGAGGCGTGCGTCATCACCACCATGCGTTGCTAGAGTGGGCGCCACTTCACACCGCTAGCATAGCTGTCGCTGCCTCTGATGCATCTACCCTGCCTGATACCTCCATCCATTCAACGGTCACACCTTCCTTGCTGTCATCAGCCTCACAAGAGTACCATCCGTAGATATCGATGCCCCCACCTCTGTCATCAGCACATCCCTCCTCTTTCATCAGCACATCCCTCCTCTTTCTTAGGCTCAGGTGCTGTCACACCTTAGTCAGTCTACTACCTTAGACCTTCCACTCGTGAGCACACGTTGGAGTAGTTCATCACAATTTAGCTTGGACTGCCTCGTCCTCCTCCTCAAGTGCTATTTACGTCATGGCATCCTTGCCCATCCTATCGTGTATGACAGAGACTAAGTTGCGGTCATGCCCTGCATCCTCGTTCATCCCCCCATCTCCCATGCCTTCCCATCTTGCTCCTTTTTGTGATGACATCACATGGCTGGATGACTGGCAGTCTTGGTTTGCGCTTGCGTCAACTGTGTTGGCGTTGCTTGCTCACTGTCATGTGTTGGTGAAGGACCCTAGCAACACCATTCTAGGACCTTCGGAGACTTGGATCATCGACTACGGGGCCACGCATCACATGAGAGCCTCGCGAGAGGCCTTCATTGTCCTTGGTCCCATTCCTGATGTATCCAGTTTTCGGACGGACTCTAGCTAGGTGTTACCTGTCTGCGGCGTTGGGGTAGTTTGTTTTTGTGGTCTTGCTGGGGACGTCTATATGACTGATGTCCTCTTTGTTCTTCGTCTAGAGCTCACCCTCTTGTCCGTCACTGCCCTCAACCGCATGAGTATGGACGTCTTGCTCGCCTGACTCCCTTGGTATTGGCACTATGTTGCGTTCGTGTGGTCGTGTTGTCCTGTATGACACTACTTGTGGCAACCTAGGGCATGCTCCTTGTCTCTCCTCCCCGTCAGCTGACACTGGCCATATGTTTGTCATCAGCACACTCTCTCTGTAGTACATCTACCTTCTCCACCGTCGCCTGTGCCACTTCCACTTGGCCGCCATCGATAGCATGCTCCACACCCAGCCGGCCATGGGCCTTGACCCCGCCTCCTTCCGCGTACCATGTCCCACTGAGTGCATTGATTGCGCACATGGGAAGATGAATCGCTGGACTTACCGCCTATTCGCCTCCCGCGCATCTGCCCCTCTAGACCTAGTCCAGTCGGATGTCATGGACCCTCTTCCCACGGAGCTTATCGCGGTGCACGGATGCTATGTCCTCACCCTCAACGACGACTTCTCCAGCAAAAGCTAGGTTTTTTTCCTTTGTCAGAAGAGCAATGTTGCTCCCACTATATAGTTTACGCTCGTCGATATAGAATGCGAGTGTGTTTGCCCCTTTCACCACTTTCACTCTGAATCGTGGCGGTGAATTCCTGGACAAGACCATGACCTTTCTCGCCTCACGTGGGACCCTTCATGAAACATCGGCACCTTACTCCCCCGCCCAGATTGGCATCTTCGAGCGGTGGAATCGCACCATGGTTGTCATCGTGCGTACCATACGAGTCGAATCCAGGCTCTCCGATGGTTTCTACTTCCAGGTCATGGCCAACACGACATGGGTCAAGAACCGTATTCCCTACGGACCCCTTCACTCCTCGTTTACGTTGTACCAGCAGTGGTGTGACCATCAAGACGACCTCGGCCTGGTCGTGTCTGGGGCTGCATGGCTATCGTGTGGTTGCTTGTTCTATTGCAAGGCCACAAGCTCGCCCTCCGCGGACGTCCCTGCAGCTTCCTTGGTGTCTCACGTTAGTGGGAGGCCTGGTACTTTTTGGATCCCTCGCGAGACTGCATCGTCGAGTCCCAAGATGTCCTCTTCTTTGAGGAGCCATTTTGTCCCGACCTTGTTATCTTCAGCTCGTCTATGTCTCTCATGTCGCATGGGGGAATATTGAGTCCATCCTTCGTCTTGCCGCTTCCGGGTGACACATCGCATGCACCCATTGGTCCCTGTGGGATAACTACCCTGTCTGCTTCCACATGCCCCTCTGAGCCAGTTGCCCCATCCGTGTCTACTGTTCCCTCCAGGATTGCCGCCCCTTCTGTGCCTGCTTGCCCCTTTGGGCTAGTCGCCCCGTCCGTGACTGCTAGCCACTTTGGGCTAGCCGCCCTTTTCGCGTCCGCAGGCCCTTCCGGGACGGCCGCCCCAACTGTGACTACTATGCCCTCCGAGCCAGCCGCTCCGTCTGCGTCTGGTGGCCCCTCTTGGCCGGCTCCCCTTACCATGACTACTAGCCCTTCCGGGCCAGCCGCCCCATCTACGTCAAGTGGCCCTTCCGAGCCGACCGTCCCATCTGTGATTGCTAGCCCCTTCGGGCGAGCCTCCTCATTTGCGTCTACTGGCCCCTTCGGGCCGACCGCCCCATTCGTGACTGCAAGCCCATGTAGGCCAGCCGCCCCATCTACGTCCAATATCCCCTCCAGGGCAGCAGCCTTATTCGTGATTGCTTGTCCCTCTCGACCAACCGCCCCATCTACGTCTGTTGGCCACTCCGATCTGCGAGCCCCGTCTGCGTAAGCTGAATCCTCAGAGGTGGGGCCGACAACCGCGTCCACATTGGTTGGACCGTCTGTGGAGTCGCCATTCTAGGACGTGCTTCAGACACCGATGGACTCATTCCAAGTCGCTCCTTATCTGAGGCCTCCCGCCTGGCCATGCTGCACACGTGGCCCGGACGGGAGCCTGTAACCCAGGCCATATGTGAGCACACAGGTAGCCGTCACGCTCCCTCCCACGACACGACCTCCTGTCACCTCATGAGGCTGCTCTCCTCCCCGCAAACCCACTCCCACAATCGTGAGGAGGGACCCTGGCACCAAGGCCCATGGTTTGGCCACATTGGTTGTCATTGTAGATCTTCATTCGGGCTTGGCATTGGGCTACACCATGCTTCATCAAGAGTACTGACACACTGTCATGGCCATGCTCACGTGCATACAAGTGGGCTATGCCATGCTCCCTATAGGGTCGCTAGACGTAGCCACCACCCAACGCGTAATGGACCTACTGGATGCCGCCTACCAGATGAAGGACCTGGGGCCTGCTCGAGTGTTCCCGTACATGGAGTTAGAGCATGAACGCGCCCAGGGAATCGTGCACATCCTTCAGGCAGACCCTGTCCGCTCGCTTTGTCGAGGCCCTACCCTTCGTGTTGAGCGTATCTTCATCCATGTCTCTCAATGGCTAGGCATAGATCAAGAGCCTCGACCCAGTAGTTTTGGAGGAGCTTGTTGACGTGACCACATATCTCAGAGTCATCGAGTGACTAATGTTCCTCGCAACAACACACGGCCAAACATCGCATTCACCACTGTCGCCTTGTGATGACCATAACAATCTTGTTTCTTTGTCAAATAGAAAAAGTAGCACATACGAATTGAATAAGTTTTCTTAAGCTTTCCATTGACGTAAAAATATTTGCATTCCATTGGTACGTTTGGGAGAAACGCCATTTACAAGCTCGCTGGTGTGAGCTGGAGTAGGAGGAGCAGCATACCCTGTTTTCAAAAAGGCATATCTCTGACAATCCCCTGTTGATGACCCTGTTTTATAAGTTGATCTGAAAGGTTTTGAGCTCAAATTTTCCATGGTGGGCTCAGTTCTCCCAAATTCTTAGTCTACAGGCCTCTATAGTCCATTTTCTGTCACACAGATTTCTGGTAGAAGCAGCAGCAGCAGAGGTAGCGCCGCCACTCAAAGGCAGCGCTGAGCATCACCAAAGCTCAAAATGGCAGTAGCAGGTGTGGTAACAGCAGCCCAGCCCTTGGAGAGGCTGCAAAGACGCGCCAACTTCATGTTTTGAAAGATCCGTAGCCGCCTCCTTTTGGAGGAGAGGGGCTTGTGGGAGGTGGTGAGCGGCGACGAGCGCTCTCCGCCTCCACAGGCAAAAGGCATCACCGCAGTCGGGGAAGACACTGCGGAAAGGTGCAGCACATGCAAGTTCAACTACAATTGCAGCAGCGGCATATGAGGAGTGGAAGAAGGATAGGTAGGCCTATAGAATACTTGTCAACAACATCTCCAACCCCCATCTTCAGTACGTGAGTGACAAGGCTACTGCAAAAGAGGGGTTCGACACGTTGTGCAAGAAGTATGAGAGCAAGGATCTTGCATTCCTCATACTTTTGGAGGAGAAGATGATGGCGTTGAACATGCAGGGTGGCAAAGGGATGGAGGCATACTTGGACAGGGCAAAGGAGCTAGCGAAGCAGCTGAAAGCGACCGGTAACCTTGTGGAAGACACGCGCTTCGTCCTTCTTTTGCTGAGGGGACTCCCAACGAGCTATGGCACAGTGCGAGAGACGTTGGATTGCCAGCCGACTCTTGGCTTGGACTTCATCTACACGCGCCTGGTGCAGGTACAGTTGCGTCGCAATGAAGCAAAGCACAATGGCGGCAGCAGCAGCAGCACTAAAGTAGCTTTCATGGCCATGGGCTCACGCAACCAACAGGAGTAGCAGTCTCGGCAGCAGAGAGGCAAGAAGAAACGCAAGTGCCACTAGTGCCAGAAAGAGGGGCACTACAAGAAAGAGTGCTTCAAGTTCAAGAGGGACTAGAAGGAGTAGCAGCAGCAGCAGCAAAAGCAGCAATCTTCACAGCAACAGTAGCAGCAGTCACAGTAACGTCAGCAGCAGCAACAGCAGAACCACACCGGCGTGTGCCATTTTGGCAACATGAATGTGGCCAAAGTGGTGCGCGACCGCCTCTTCATGGCGAAGTCTGACATGTCGCAGAAGGAAGAGGCGGATCTGGCGTGGTACAACGACTCTGGGTGTACCAAGATTCTGACGCACCACAAAGAGTGGTTTACGTAGCTGCTCTCCATTTCCCCCGACCGATTGCTTTGGGTTATGATCGGGTGGTATACACTGGATTGGGATTGTGGAGATGTGGTTGGAGATCCCGCATTGCATTGAAGTGGGAGTGTTTGACGGCGTACTGTATGTACGTGAAGCTGCGTTCAACCTTCTCTCAGTGTCCTCTCTCACCAACACAGACTGCACGTCGTTTTTGAGGACCACTATGGCTACATCCTTGACAAGGAAACAGGAGAGGAGTTGGCCAGGTCGGTGAAGGAAGGCGATGTGTACCGCCTGTTGGGGGCGACCAAGATCCCGCGCGAGTAGAGTCTTGCAGCAGTGGTACACGCCATGGATGGTGAAATCAGGCATGCGCACTACGGCCACATCGGCATGCCTGCATTGCAGCAACTTCAAGCAAAGCAAATTCTGTGTGACTTGCCCACCATCTCTAACTTTGAGCAGCAGTTGTGCATCAACTATTTGGAGAGGAAGTGTTAACCTCATATGCTCCTTGTCCATGGCTGATACTTGGACAGGTATAGGATGGACTAGGCATGCACTACTCCCTTAGAGTAAGTCCCTTATGTCTGGTCCAGATAGACAAGGCATACACTGCTCCTTTGGAGCAAGTCCCCTTAGTCTAATATGGATAGTATAGCCAGGAAATACTACCTAGGACAACTCCTTGTGGCTCGGAAGTTCCACAATCACTCTTTGGAGCGAGAGGTCACTGGGTCAAATCCCTGATTGGTGACTAAATTTCTTTGTGACCAAAAGGGGGACAGGAAGGTTCTAAGAGACATCTAGGAACATTCCAAGGTCCTTCCTGGTGGCTTGCGCCACTTGGCGGTCACAGGGAGTACCATGTAGGCAGGAGGGATGACGCAATCCAGATTGCCCCCAAACTGGCTCATCCGAGAGCCACTGCGTGCCTAGACTAGAGGCTCGCTCTAGGACTATAAGAACCTGTCAGTTCCCTGTCATTGAGTACAGTTCTTATCTTTGAGACTCCTCACAGAGTTGTCTACCAGAGGCAGTCAATAAAGAAGCATTGGTTGGTCTAAGCCCCAGAGTTCCCTCCTCGCGCGAAAGTGACCAGGTGCTAAGGACACAGTGCAAGGAAGTGATTCCTATGAACTGCTCAGTGTGGAACCTTGGCTATGAGGGTGATATCATCTCTTGGTTGCAATACGAAGACCGGTCAACGGGAACCATTGTGTCAGAACCCGTTTTCTAGACCATCGCCTCGGGTAGGTTGACAAAGGGTTATGGGCTCACACTGACTAGTTGTAAAACACGCTTTTGCGCACTTTCTTGCCCTCTCTATCTTGCAGCATGCATCGGCTCCATCAGCTCCATCAGGTCCATCTGCTCCATCAGCTCCAACGGCGGGTGCTTGCACTTAGCGAAAAAGGGCCAAGGATAAGCTCTGCTCTTGGAGGTACGACCCTTGGACCCTAACCAGGATAAGCTCTGCCATTAGAGGCAGAACCCTGGGTTCGCTAGTGTGCGTTCTTCTCTGTTTGTAGGTGATCAACGGCTAAGGGGTAAGTGACGGATCTGCACCTTCTAAATCGATAGTAGACAAAAGCCTACATCAGCCTACATCAGCCTCAGCAAAGCAGAGAAGCAGAGAAGCAGAGTAGCAGTATGACGACACCCGCGACGCTCACTCTCGAGCAGGTCAATGGTGGGATGTCAAAGTTCACAGGGTTTGGGTTTCCCTTGTGGAGATGGCAATTTGAGGTTGACATGAGGGTGCGTGGCTACTTGAAGATGTTCCTTGGAGAAGAGGTTGAACCCCCCAAAACAGATCCTGGATATGAAGCGTGGAGTGTCAAAAATGACATGGCGCTTGCGATTTTTGTGACATCAGTGCATGAGTCACAGCATGTCCACCTCCAAGGTATCACACATGCATCAAAGGCTTATGAGAAGCTTGCATATGTACACCAATCAACGGCTCTTACAAATTGCCTTTTTATCCTTCAAACGCTGATTTCGATGAGGGTGAGCGAGGGAGAGTCGATTCCGGACTTCCTCTTGCAGTTTCAAGGACTGCTGCAGCAAGTGACCCAAATGAACTAGGAATCGATACCAACATGCAGGCCATGATCCTCCTCATGGCGCTACCTGAAAGCTGGGGTCCTCTGATCACTGTCTTTGGGGGCTGGAAGGAAGAGGATTTGCCGTATGAGGTAGTGTCTGAGTACGTGCGCAACGAGGCCATGCGTCGCAGCGGTAGGGAGGCTAGCATTTCAGCCTATGCTGTACAGTATGGTGGTCGTGACAACTACTCCTCTTCTGGTCAGAGCGGCAGCGGAAGCGGTGGCGGTTGAGGAAAAGGCAATGGTGGCGGTGGAAAGACTTCAAATCGTCCTAGGAAGTGCCATAACTGTGGCAAGCCTAGGCATTGGACACGGGAGTGCCTTGCTCCCAAGAAGGAAGACGGAGATCATGGTAGTAGATATGAGGGCAAAGGAAAGGGTAAGAAGGAGTTGAAAAACATGATGGCTGAGAGCGTGCCTACAACCAAGGGAGTGACATTGCTCAAGCGTGGAGCCTACGGGCTCGACTCTGGCATGAACCACCACTCTTCAAGGGAGAAGGATGGGTTCATCTCCATTGGGGACACTGAACGTCGCTTCACGTGTGCCAACGGCAGCTTTGTCCATGCAATAGGCGAGGGAGATAAGTTGATCAGCATCAACGTGAACAGTACTGAAAAAGACATTAAGCTCGCGAATGTGATCTGCATGCCGTCTTTTGCGGCAAACCTCTTTTCAGTGTCCAAAATCACAGACCACGACATGACAGTCGTCTTCACGGAGGAGGAGGCCGTGATTGTCAAGAACAAGGACATCAAGATCTCCTATCCCAAGGAGAGTCTTGTCGCACAGGTCCCAAGAGTTGATGGGCTCTACGTGCTGCAGACCAAACCCCTTGAAAGTACAAATAAGGGATATGCGGTGGTTGAAGAGCCCAAGTCTCCAAAGCCAGATGTTGCACCACAAGCCGGCACCATGGCGGCCAACTCTAGTGACACAGATGCTGAGCTATGGCACAGGCGGTTTGGCCATGTGGCCGATAGCACACTGCAAGCTATGCAGCAGCACGAAGTGGTTCATGGGATGGAGGGATGTAAGGCCAAGGATGAGGGAAAGTGGAAAAAGCTATGTGAGCCATACCCCCAAGACAAGGCAAAGACAAAGCCCTTTGAGCGTAATGGGCAACGTGCGGCAACAATCTTGGACCTGATTCATTCTGATGTGTGTCAACCATTCCGCACCTCTTGGAACTGCGATAGCAAGTATTTCTTGACCTTCATTGATGACCACAGTCGCAAGATGTGGATGTACTTCCTCAAGACAAAGGGAGAGGTCAATGAGAAGCTGCAAGAGTTTGTCGCGATGGTAGAGCGGCAGCCAAGTAAGAAGGTCAAGGCACTGCGCACGGACAACGATGGTGAGTACGAGGCGTGCAAAGGCTGGTTGAGCCAACACGGCATCAACCACCAGAACACCACGCCTTATACCCCCCAGAGCAATGGTGTTGCCAAGCGGATGAACCAGACTATTCTCGGTATGACACGAAGCATGTTGTTCGATGCCAAACTCCCACCTCGCTTCTGGGCTGAAGCTGCAAGAATTGCTTGCTACCTTGTAAATCTCACTCCAGCAGCCGCGTTTGGAAGGCGTGGTAAGAAGCAACAAGAGAAGCAGTTCAGGATGCCACAAGTGGTTTGGTCAGTGAAGAAGCCAGATGCCTCATACTTGAGGGTCTTTGGCTATACTGCGTTGACAAAGGTCCAAGCAGGAGAAGGAAGTGGCAAGATGGATGCACGTGCTCGTAAGTGTGTAATGGTTGGCTATGACACTACAAACAAGGTGTACAGGCTGTGGTACCAAGCGGCTGGAAAGCTCATAAGGAGCCGAGATGTCGAGTTTGGTGAAAGGACGCTCGGCAAGGGAGAGTCGCTGGACCCAATCCATGCTCCTAAATCAGAAAAGCGGGTTTTCTTGCTTGAGTCGGGTGATCAGGCACCATAAAACTGGCAGATGGTGCTAGTCAAGAATGGTGCTCCAGGGAGGGTGGCTGTGCAGGCTAACACAGAGACGGACTCTGACACTGAGTCTGAGTCGTCTGAGGCCTCTGAGTCAAACTCTGAGGTTGGTGGCTCTTCCTCAAACAACACATTATTGGCAGCGCAGGAGCAGCAGAAGCAACAAAGCCTTGAAGTACCACCAGCAACACTCCGGAGTGTTATTGGTGGTGCTTGGATCAGATCACGTCCACATCATCCAAGTACTGTACGTGGATGACCTGATCATCTGCTCGTCATCGGTCGAGCTGTTGAACAAGCTGAAGACAGATCTCAGCAACAGGTTCAAGAAGGACATGGGTCTGCTCCAGTTCTACCTTGGGATAGCCGTCCAACGCAATTGAGCAGCAGGCACCATCGAGCTCAACTAGACCAAGTACATCATGGAAGTCCTCAAGCGCTAGAACATGGAGGACTGCAAGCCCATCAGGACACCCATGACAACAGACATCAAGCTCTCCTCCTCCATGAGCCCTAGCACGAAAGCAGAATGGTTTGAGATGGAGAACATTCCCTACCAGTCTGCTGTTGGCGGCCTCATGTATGCCATGGTAGGAACACGCCCTGACATTTGCTATGCTATGGGACAAGTGAGCAGGTTTGTCGCCAATCCAGGACCACAACATTGGCAAGCAGTCAAGCGTATCATGCGTTATCTAAAGAAGACCCAACACATGGGACTCCCGTTTGGAGGCCAAGAAGGATCTGATCCGCTGCGGCTGGTGTGCTACACAGACGCCGACTGGGGAGGAAGAATTGATGATGGAAAGTCCACCTCGGGCTTTGTGTGCCTCTTGAATGGTGGTCCAGTCTCTTGGGCAAGCAGAAAGCAAGACCGTGTCTCCCTCTCCACCGCTGAGGCATAGTACATCGCTCTGTCAGAAGCATGCAACGAGACACAATAGCTACGTAGTTTGCTTGCTAAGATGAAAGTGCCATTAACGGTGGCAATAGAGGTCCGCATCGACAACAAGAGCGCCATGAAAATGACACAGGATGATGTCATCTCCCGGCAGACCAAGCACATCAACATCAGGTATCACTACTCACGTGACCTGGTCGTAAAGGAGATCGTGGACCTGAAATAAGTGGACATGAGGAAGATACTCCCAGATTGCACGACAAAGGCGCTGGATAACGAATTGCACTCTGCAAATATTTGAGGCATCAGTATGGTCAACGCAATAGACGAAGACTGAGGCAGAGAGGAGAGATCTCACAGCTAATGGACAAAGGTGCAAGGGAGAGTTTGTTGACCTGATTTTCTCTTTGTCCATGGCTGAATTTTGGAGAGGTACAGGACGGACTAGGCATGCACTGCTCCCTTGGAGTACGTCCCCTAAGTCTGGTCCACATAGACAAGGCATCCACTGCTCCTTTGGAGCAAGTCCCCTTGGTCTAATCTGGACAGTATAGCCAACGAATACTACCTAGGACGACTCCTTGTGGCTCAGACGTTCCAGAGTTAGTCTTTGGAGCAAAAGGTCGCTAGGTCAAATCCCAACCAGGTGACTAATTTTTTCTTTGTGACCAAAAGGAGTGCAAGAAGGTTCTAAGAGACATCTTAGAACATTCCAAGGTCCTTCCTGGTGGCTTGCGCCACTTGGCGGTCACAGGGAGCTTCATGTAGGCAAGGGGGATGACATAATCTAGATTGCCTCCAAAGTGGCTCATCCAAGGAGCCACTGTGCGCCTAGCCTACAGGCTGACTCTAGGACTATAAGAATGTGTCAGTTACCTGTCATTGAGTACAGTTCTTACCTTTGAGAATCCTCACAGAATTGTCCACCAGAGGCAGACACTAAAGAAGCATTAGTTGGTCTAAGCCCCAGGAATTCGCTCCTCGCGCGAAAGTGACCAGGTGCTAAGGACACAGTGCAAGGAAGTGATTCCTATGTACTGAGGATGATATCATCTCTTGGTTGCAATACCAAGAGCGGTCGGCGGGAACCATTGTGTCGAAACCCGTTTTCTACACCGTCGCCTCAGGCAGGTTGACATGAAGCAGCATCGCAAGGCGTTCTCTGGAGCAGGGGAGCGCGCCAAGGAGGTGCTAGAGCTGGTCCACAAAGATTTGTGTGGCCCTATGCAGACCCAGAGCTTTGGACGCACTAGGTTATTTCTCACCTTCATTGATGATTTCAGCCGTTATACTGCAGTGTACTTTCTTTCCTCCAAGGACCAGTGCTTTGACAGGTTCAAGGATTTCAAGGCAATGGTGGAGAATCAGACTGGCAAGAAGATCAAGGAGTTGCATAGCGACCGCGGTGGAGACTACCTGAGCAAGGAGTTCCAGGACTACCTCGCAGCAGCAGGCATGAAGGTGCAGCGCACCGCGCCAGACTCGCCGCAACAGAAGGGCATAGCGGAACGCGCCAACCGCACCATCGTTCAGTCAGCACGCTCCATGCTGCACCTGGCTCAGCTCACCTACGACTTTTGGGCCGAAGCAGTGAGCACTGCGGTGTACACCAAGAACCGCATTCCAACCAAGGTCGAGCAGCACATGACGCCGGATGAGGCATGGTTCGACAAGAAGCCAAGCATGGGTCATCTTTTTTGGGAAGGAGCCATCCAGCTCAGTTTCAGGTCCATAGGAGCAAGTTCCGGGAAACTACCAAATGCCCACTCCAATCGTCCATCCTACTTCAATGATGGAAAGAAAGGTGACAAAATATCTACGGTCCAAGTTTGAGGCCGATCCAACGGTCGGATTAGGAGATATGAGTTTTTGAGTTTCTGGGGTCATCAACCGCCGATATATCTGGGTGACCATGGGCGATGGCTCCATGCCTTAGCTTGAGAAAAGAAAAAGGCAAGAGGTCCAGGGTCAAGACCTGATGGGAGAAATATCCAAAAAGGCCCTAGATTCTTGGGTTGTCTTGTCAGAGTATGCTGACTAGGAAAAAGGTACCTCTCCTTACTTTTCAGGTGAGGTGAGATCTTTGTGTGCTAGCCATGGACACATGGCGATTCTCCATGGGACTGTGGGTTATGTGACCACTAGGAGTGAGCCATAAGAGAATTTCCTACTTCTCTAGGTCGTGTCTGAGTGGTGAGCTTGATTACTAGGCTGATTTCCTCTCTTGTGTGAGATTATGGACTCTAGTGTGTGAGCCTTAGCCTCCATGGCTAAGTGATGTGGCTTGTGAGAGGGCTGACTTGCCCATTATTTTGAGTGATTTAACAACTATACTTCACCACAAGTGATTCCCTTCCAGTCCCAAATGCTTGCTCCTCGAAGGCTCCCTCTCTCCTCAAGTTCCAACACTTGGTATGAGAGCCAAGTTCTGCCACTTTCAACCAGCACAGGCCGTCACTCTGAGAGTGACGGGTTGGGGTAAACCTTCACCAAATTGAACAATTGACCACAGGATCTTCAAGTTCAAGAGACAAACGTTCCAACGAGCCCATGATCGCAAAGATCCAACAATTGGATTGAGAGTTATGCTCAAAACGAGGTCAGCCAGGGCTACACTCTTCCCTCTGAGTAAGACTTTTGCCTTATGACGACCCTAACTCTCACATTCTTTTGTCAAATTTAAAAACTACCACATACAAATTGAAGTATTTTTCCTACGCTTTCCATTGGTGCAAAAATGTTTGCATTCCATTGGTACATTTGGGAGAAAACGCCGTTTACACGCTGTTGGTGTGATACTGATAGGAGCAGCATACTCTGCTTTCAAAAGGGCATATCTCTGAAAATCCCTTGTCGATGACCCTGTTTTATGGGTCGATCTGAAAGGTTTTGAGCTACATTATCTAGTTGTGGGGTCTGTTTTTGCCACTCAAGGGCAGCACTGAGCATCACCAAAGCTCAAAATGACAGTAGTAGGTGTGGTAACAACAGTCCACCCCTTGAAGAGGCTGGAAGGACGCGCCAACTTCACGTTTTGGAAGATCTGTACCCGCCTCCTTTTAGAGGAGAGCGGCTTGTGGGAGGTGGTGAGTGGCGACAAGCGCGTTCCGCCTCCACAGGCAAAAGGCATCACTACAGCGGAGGTGGTGGCCGGGAAGACGCCGCAGAAAGGTGCAGCAGATGCAAGTTCAACTACAACTGCAGCGGCAGCATATGAGGAGTGGAAGAAGAAGGTCAAGCAGGCCTATAGACTACTTGTCAACACCATCTCCAACCCGCATCTTCAGTACGTGAGTGACAAGGCTACTGTAAAAGAGGGATGGGACACGTTGTGCAAGAAGTATGAGAGCAAGGATCCTGCATTCCTCATGCTTTTGGAGGAGAAGATGATGGCGTTAAAAATGTACGCTGGCGAAGGGATGGAGGCGTACTTGGATAGGGCAAAGAAGCTAGTGAAGCTGCTGAAAGCGGCCAGCAACCCTATGGAAGATACGCGTTTCATCCTTCTCTTGCTGAGGGAACTTCTAACGAGCTATGACACGGTGCGAGAGACGTTGGAGTGCCAGCCGACTCTCGACCTGGACTTCATCTGCACGCACCTGGTGTAGGTAGAGCTGCGTCGCAATGCAGCAAAGCACAATGGCGACAGCAACAGCAGCAGTGAAGCAGCTTTCATGGCCATGGGCTCACGCAACCAGCAGTAGCATTTGTTTTGGCAGCAGAGAGGAAAGAAGAAAGGCAAGTGCCACTCTTGCCAGGAAGAGGGGCACTACAAGAAATAATGCTTCAAGTTCAAGAGGGACCAGAAGGAGCAGCAGCAGCAGCAAAAGCAGCAATATTCACAGCAAGAGCAGCAGCAGTCACAGCAACATCAGCAGTAGCAGCAGCAGTAGAACCAGACCGGCTTGTACAATTTTGGCAACATGAATGTGGCCAAGGAGGTGCGCGACCGCCTCTTCATGGCGAAGTCTGACATGTCGCAGACGGAAAAGGCGGATCTGGCGTGGTACAAGGCCTCTGGATGTAGCAAGAGTCTGACGCTCTACAAAGAGTGGTTTATGCAACAGCTCTCCATTTCCCCCTAACTGATAGCTTTGGGTGATGATCCGGTGGAGTATGCTAAGGGGATTGGGATTGTGGAGATATAGTTGGAGACCCTGCATGGCATTGAAGTGGGAGTGTTCCACGGCGTGCTGTATGTACCTGATGCTGCGTTCAACCTTCTCTTAGTGTCTTCTCTAGCCAACACAAGACTGCGCATCATCTTTGACGACAACTATGGCTACTTCCTTGACAAGGAAACAGGAGAGGATTTGGCCAGGTCGGTGAAGGAAGGCGACGTGTACCGCCTGTTGGGGGCAACCAAGATCCTGCGCGAGATGAGTCTTGCAGCAGTGGTGTAGGCCACGGATGGTTAAATCTGGCATGCGCGCTACGGCTACATCGACATGCGCGCCTTGCAGCAACTTCAAACAAAGCAAATGGTACGTGACTTGCCCACCATCTCTAACTTTGAGCAGTAGTTGTGCATCGGCTGAGTCAAGGGGAAGTAGCATCGCGAGGCGTTCTGTGGAGCATGGGAGCGCGCGAAGGAGGTGCTTGAGCTGGTCCACACAGATTTGTGTGGCTCGATGCAGACCAAGAGCTTTGGAGGCTCTAGGTTATTTCTCACCTTCATTGATGATTTCAGCTATTGTACTGCTGTGTACTTCCTTTCCTCCAAGGACCAGTGCTTTGACAGGTTCAAGGAGTTCAAGGCAATGGTGGAGAACTAGATGGGCAAGAAGATCAAGGCGTTGCGTAGCGACCGCGCTGGAGAGTACCTGAGTAAGGAATTCCAAGACTACCTTGCAGCAGCAGGCATGAAGGCGCAGCGCACCACGCCATACTCGCCGTAGCAGAACGGCGTAGCAGAACGCGCCAACTGCACCATCATTGAGTCAGCGCGCTCCATGCTGCACGTGGCTCAGCTCACTTATGACTATTGGGCCGAAGCAGTGAGCACTGCGGTGTACACCAAGAACCTCATTCCAATCAACGCCCTGGAGCAGATGATGCCGTATGAGGCATGGTTCGGGAAGAAGCCAAGCGTGGGTCATCTTTGTTGGAAAAGGAGCCAACTGGCTCAGTTTCATGTCCACAGGAGCAAGTTCCAGGAAAGTACCTAATGCCTATTCTGATCGTCCATCCCACTTCAGCATTGGAAAGAGTACGTGGAAAAATGTCTACGGTCCAAGTTTGAGGCCGATCCAGCAGTCGGATTGAGAGATATGAATTTTTTAAGTTTCTGGGGTCATCGACTACCGATATCTGGGTGACCATGGGTGATGGCTCCATGCCTTAGCCTAGGAAAAGAAAATGGCAAGAGGTCCAGGGTCAAGACGTGATGGGAGAAATATCCAAAAAGGTCCTAGATTCTTGGCTTGCCTTGTCAAAGTGTGCTGACTAGGAAAAAGGTACCTCTCCTTCCTGTTTAGGTAAGGTGAGATCCTTGTGTGCTAGCCACGGACACATGGCGATTCTCCATGGGACTGTGGGTTATGTGACTACTAGGAGTGTACCATGAGAGTATTTCCTAGCTCTCTAGGTCATGTGTGACTGATGAGCTTGATTGTTAGGCTGATTTCCTCTCTTGTGCGAGATTATGGACTCGAGTGTGAGCCTTCGCCTCGATGACTAAGTGGTGTGGCTTATGGGAGGGCTGACTTGCCCAAGGTCTAGCTCTATACATACTCTATTATATTGAGTGATTAACAACCATTCTTCAGCACAAGTGATTCCCTTCCAGTCCCACATTTTTGCTGCTCCAAGGCTCCCTCTCTCCTCCAGTTCCAACACTTGGTATGAGAGCCAAGTTCTGCCACTTTTAGCTAGCACAGGTCGTCACTTTGAGAGTGACGAGTTGGGGTAAAACCATCACTAAATTTGACAACCATAACTAAAGTTCACAATCATCCCAATGCACCATTGGAAAGATTAGGTGGCAAAATGTTTCCTACTCTTTCCATTGGTGCAAAAATATTTGCATTCCATCGGTACGTTTGGGAGAAAACGCCGTTTAGGAGCTGGCTGGTGTGGTCTGGAGTAGGAGCACCAGCATACCCTGTCTTCAAAAGGGCATATCTCTGAAAATCCCCTGTTGATGAACCTGTTTTATGGATCAATCTGAAAGGTTTTGAGCTGAATTTTTTAGTGATGGGGTCAGTTTCTCCAAATGCCTAGTCTGCTGGCCTGTACAGTCCATTTTCTGTTAAACAGATTTCTGGCAAAACCAACATCAGAAGCAGGGGTAGCGCCACTACTCAAGGGCAGCACTGAGCATCACCAAAGCTCAAAATGGCAGCAGTAGGCATGGTAACAGCAGCCCAGCCCTTGGAGAGGCTGGAAGGACGCGCCAACTATACCTTTTGGGAGATCCGTACCCGCCTCCTTTTAGAGGAAAGGGGCTTGTGGGAGGTGGTGAGCGGCGACGAGCGCACTCCGCCTCCACAAGCAAAAGGCATCACCACAGTGAAGGTGGTGGCGAGGAAGACGCCGCAAAAAGGTGCAGTAGATGCAAGTTGAACTACAACTGCAGCGGCGGCATATGAGGAGAGGAAGAAGAAGGAGAGGCTGGCCTAGAAACTGCTTGTCAACACCATCTCCAACCCGCATCTTCACTACGTGAGTGACAAGGCTACTGCAAAAGAGGGTTGGGACACGTTGTGCAAGAAGTATGAGAGCAAGGATCCTACATTCCTCATGCTTTTGGAGGGGAAGATGATGGCGTTGAGAATGCAGGGTGGCAAAGGGATGGAGGCATACTTGGACAGGGTAAAGGAGCTAGCGAAGCAGCTGAAAGCGGCCGGCAACCCTATGGAAGACACGCGTTTCATCCTTCTCTTGCTGAGGGGACTCCCAATGAGCTATGACACGGTGCGAGAGACGTTGGAGTACTAGCTGACTCTCGACCTGGACTTGATCTGCACGTACCTGGTGCAGGTAGAGCTGCGTCAAAATGCAGCAAAGCGCAATGGCGGTAGCAGCAGCGGCAACAGTGAAGCAGCTTTCATGGCCATGGACTCAAGCAACCAGCAGTAGCAGTAGTATGGGTAGCAGAGAGGCAAGAAGAAAGGCAAGTGCCACTATTGCCAGAAAGAGGGGCACTACAAGAAAGAGTACTTCAAGTTCAAGAGGGACGGGAAGGAACAGCAGCATAAAATAAAGTAGTAATCTTCACAGCAACAACAGCAGTAGTCAAAGCAACATCAGCAGCAGCAGCAGCAGAACCAGACAGGTGTGCGCCATTCTGGCAACATGAATGTGGCCAAGGAGGTGGGCCACCGCCTCTTCATGGCGAAGTCTGACATGTCCCAAAAGGAAAAGGCGGATCTGGCATGGTACAAGGACTGTGGGTGTACCAAGAGTCTGATGCACCACAAAGAGTGATTTACGCAGCTGCTCTCAATTTCCCCCCGACCAATTGCTTGGGGTGATGATTGGGTGGTGTACGCTGAGGGGATTAGAATTGTGGAGATCTGGTTAGAGACCCCGTATGGCCTTGAAGTAGGAGTGTTCCACGGCGTGATGTATGTACCTGATGTGCGTTGAACCTTCTCTCAGTGTCCTCTCTCACCAACACAGGAATGCGCGTCGCCTTTGACCATGACTATGGCTACATCCTCGACAAGGAAACAGGAGAGGAGTTGGCAAGGTCGGTGAAGGAAGGCGACGTGTACCGCCTGTTGGGGGCGACCAAGATCCTGCGCAAGCAGCGTCTTGTAGCAGTAGTGCAAGCCATGGATGGTGAAATCTGGCATGCGCGCTACGGCCATATCGGCATGCGCACCTTGCAGCAACTTCAAATAAAGCAAATGGTACGTGACATACCCACCATCTAGCTTTGAGCAGTTGTTGTGCATCGGCTGTTTGGAGGAGAAGCAGTATCGCGAGGCATTCTCTAGAGCAGGGGAGCGTGCGAAAGAGGTGCTGGAGCAGGTCCACGCATTTTTTGTTGCCTGATGTAGACTCAGAGCTTTGGAGGCTCTAGGTAACTTCTCACCTTCATTGATGATTTCAGCCATTTCACTGCTGTATACTTCCTTTGCTCCAAGGACTTGTACTTTGGCAGGTTGAAGGAGTTCAAGGCAATGGTGGAGAACCAGACTAGCAAGAAGATCAAGGCATTGCGTAGCGACCGTGGTAGAGAGTACATGAGCAAGGAGTTCTAGGACTACCTAGCAACAGCAGGCACGAAGGCGCAGCGCATTGTGCCATACTCGCCACAGCAGAACGGCATAGCAAAACGCGCCAACCGCACCATCGTTGAGTTGGCGCGCTCCATGCTGTACGTGGCTCGGCTAACCTACGACTTTTTGGCCGAAGTAGTGAGAACTGCGGTGTACACCAAGAACCGTATTCCAACTAAGGTCCCGGAGAAGATGACGCCGTATGAGGCATGGTTCGGCAAGAAGCCAAGCGTGGCTCAACTTTGTTGGAAAAGGAGCCATCCGGCTTAGTTTCAGGTCCACAAGAGCAAGTTCCAGGAAAATACCAAATAAATGCTCCAATTGTCCATCCTACGTCACATAGGAAAGATCCGGTGGCAAAACATCTACAGTGCAAGTTTCACGCCGATCAAACAAGCGGATTGGGAGACATGAATTTTCGAAGTTTCTCGGGTCATCGACCGCCGATATCTGGGTGACCATGGCCGATGGCTCGATGCCTTTGCCTGAGAAAAGAAAAAGGCAAGACGTCCACGGTCAAGACCTGATGGGACAAATATCCAAAAAGGTCCTAGATTCTTGGGTTGCCTTGTCGGAGTGTGCTGACTAGGAAAAATGTACCTCTCCTCACATTTTAGGTGAGGTGAGATCCTTGTGTGTTAGCCATGGACACATGGCGATTCTCCATGGAATTGTGAGTTATGTGACTACTAGGAGTGTACCATGAGAGCATTTCCTAGCTCTCTAGGTCGTGTGTGAGTAGTGAGCTTGATTGCTAGGCTGATTTCCTCTCTTGTGTGAGATAATGGACTCTTGTGTGTGAGCCTTAGCCTCCATGGCTAAGTGTTGTGGCTTGTGAGAGGGCTGACTTGCCCAAGCTCTAGCTCTATATGTACTCCATCATTTTGAGTGATTTAACAACCATTCTTCAGCACAAGTGATGCCCTTCGAATCCCATATGCTTGCTGCTCCAAGGCTCCCTCTCTCCTCCAGTTCCAACACTTGGTATCAGAGCCAATATCTATCACTTTCAGCCAGCACAGGCCATCACTTTGAGAGTGACGGGTTGGGGTGCAACCTTCTTCAAATTTGACAATCAACCACAGGATCTTCAAGTTCAAGAGACAAACATTCCAACAAATTCATGATCACGAAGATCCAACGCTGTGATGGAGAGTTATACTCAAAACGAGGTCGGCCAGGGCTACACTCTTCTCTCTGAGTAAGACTGTCGCCTTGTGATGACCATGACTCTCTCATTCCTTTGTCAAATTTAAAAAGTAGAGCATACAAATTGAATTAGTAGTTTTCCTACGATTTCAATTGGCACAAAAACATTTGCAGTCCATTGGTAGGTTGAGGAGAAAACGTCGTTTACAAGTTGGCTGGTGTGAACTAGAGTAAGAGCAGCAGCATACCCTATTTTCAAAAGGGCATATCTCTGATCATCCCCTGTTGATGACCCCGTTTTATGGGTGGATCTGAAAGGGTTTGAGCTGAATTTTGTAGTGAAGGGGATAGTTCTTCTAAATTTTCAGTCTACTGGCCTTTAAAGTCCATTTTCTGTCAGACAAATGTCTAGCAGCAGTAGCAGAAGCACAGGTAGGGCTGCCACTCAAGGGCAGCGCTCAGCATCACCAAAGCTCAAAATGGCAGCATTAGGCATGGTAACAACAGTCCAGCCCTTGGAGAGGCTAGAAGGACGCGCCAACTTCACGTTTAGGAAGACCCGTACCCGCCTCCTTTTGGAGGAGAGGGGCTTGTGGGAGGTGGTGAGCGACAACGAGCGCGCTCCGCCTCCACACGCAAAAGGCATCACCGCAGCAGAGGTGGTGGCGGGGAAGATGCCGCAGAAAGGTGCAGTAGATGCAAGTTCAAGTACAACTACAGCGGCAGCATATGAGGAGTGGAAGAAGAAGGAAAGGCAGGCCTAGAGATTGCTTGTCAACACCATCTCCAATTTGCATCTTCAGTACGTGAGTGACAAGGCTATTGCAAAAGAGGGATAGGACACATTATGCAAGAAGTATGGGAGCAAGGATCCTATATTCCTAATGATTTTGGAGGGGAAGGTGATGGCATTGAAAATGCAGGGTGGCGAAGGGATGGAGGCGTACTTGGACAAGACATAGGAGCTGGCAAAGCAGCTGAAAGTGGCCGACAACCCTGTAGAAGACATGCGTTTCGTCCTTCTCTTGCTGAGGAGACTCCCAACCAGCTATGACACGATGCGAGAGACGTTTGAGTGCCAGCCGACTCTCGACCTGGACTTCATCTGTACGCACTTGGTGGGCGTAGAGCTACGTTGCAATGTAGCAAAGCGCAATGGCCGCAGTAGTAGGAGCAGCAGTGAAGCAGCTTTCATGGCCATGGGCTCATACAACTAGTAGTAGCACCAGTGTGGACACTAGAGAGGCAAGAAGAAAGGCAAGTACCACTATTGCCAGAAAGAGGGATACTACAAGAAAGAGTGCTTCAAGTTCAAGAGGGACGAGAAGGAGCAACAGCAGCCGTAGCAAAGGCAGAAATCTTCAAAGCAACAGCAGGAGTAGTCACAACAACGTCAGTAGCAGTGGCAGCAAAACTAGACCGGCGTGCGCCATTTTGGCAACATGAATGTGGCCAAGAAGGTGCGTGACCGCCTCTTCATGGCGAAAATTGACATGTCGCAAAAGGAAAAGGTGGATCTAACGTGGTACAAGGACTCTGGGTGTACCAAGAGTCTGACGCACCACAAAGAGTGATTTAGTAGCTGCTCTCCATTTTCCCCCGACCGATTGCTTTGGGTGATGATCGGCTGATGTATGCTGAGGGGATTGGGATTGTGGAGATGTGGTCGGAGACCCCGCGTGGCATTACAGTGGGAGTGTTCCACGGTATCCTTTATATACCTGATGCTGCGTTCAACCTTCTCTCAGTGTCCTCTCTCACCAACACACGACTGGCGTCGTCTTTGATGATGACTATGGCTACATCCTGGACAAAGAAACAGGAGAGGAGTTGGCCAGGTCGGTGAAAGAAGGCGACGTGTACCGCCTGTTGGAGGCGACCAAGATCCCGTGCGAGCAGAGTCTTGCAGCGATGGTGCAGGCCACGGATGGTGAAATCTGGCATGCGAGCTACGGCCACATCGGCATGCGCGCCTTGCAGCAACTTCAAACAAAGCAAATGGTGCGTGACTTGCCCACCAACTCTAAGTTTGAGCAACAGTTGTAAAACGACTGTTTGGAGGGATAGCAGCATCGCGAGGCGTTCTTTGGATCACGGGAGTGCGCGAAGGAGGTGCTGGAGCTGGTCTTAATAGATTTGTGTGGCCCGGTGCAGACCCACAGCTTTGGAGGCTCTAGGTTCTTTCTCACCTTCATTGATGACTTCAGCAGTTCCACTGCTGTATACTTCCTTGACTCCAAGAACAAGTGCTTTGACTGGTTCAAGGAGTTCAAGGCAATGATGGAGAACCAGACTAGCAAGAAGATCAAGGCATTGCGTAGCGACCGCGATGGAGAGTACTTGAGCAAGGAGTTCTATGACTACCTCGCAGCAACAAGCGTGAAGGCGCAGCGCACCGCACCATACTCGCTGCAGCAGTATAGCGCAGCACAATGCGCCAACCGCACCATCGTTGAGTCGGAGCGCTCCATGCTGCACGCGGCTCGGCTCACCTACAACGTTTCAGCCGAAGCAGTGAGCACTGTGGTGTACACCAAGAACTGCATTCCAACCAAGGCCCTGGAGCAGATGACGTTGTATGAGGCACGGTTCGGCAGGAAGCCAAACGTGGGTCATCTTTGTTGGGAAAGGAGCAAGTTCTAGTAAACTACCAAATGCCTACTCCGATCATCAATCCCACTTCACCATTAAAAAGATCAGGTGGCAAAATGTCTGTGGTCCAAGTTTGAGGCCGATCCAATGGTCGGATTGGGAGATGAATTTTCAAAGTTTCTGTGGTCATCGACCGCCGATATCTACGTGACCATGGGCGATGGCTCCATGCCTTAGCTTGAGAAAAGAAAAAGGCAAGAGGTCGAGGGTCGATACCTGATGGGAGATATATCCAAAAAGTTCCTAGTTTCTTGGGTTGCCTTGTGAGAGTATACTGACTAGGAAAAAGGTACCTCTCCTTACTTTTTAGGTGAGGTGAGATCCTTGTGTGCTGGCCATGGACACGTGGCGATTCTCGATGGGATTGTGGGTTATGTGACCACTAGGAGTGTACCATGAGAGAATTTCCTAGCTCTCTAGGTCGTGTGTGAGTAGTGAGCTTGATTGCTAGGCTCATTTCCTCTCTTGTGTGAGATTATGAACTCTAGTGTGTGAGCCTTAGCCTCCATGGTGTGGCTTGTGAGAGGGCTGACTTGCCCAAGCTCTTGCTCTATATTTACTCCATCAATTTGAGTGATTTGACAACCATTATTCAGCACAAGTGATTCCCTTCCAGTCCCATATGCTTGCTGCTCCAAGGCTCCCTCTCTCCTCCAGTTCCAACACTTGATATCAGAGCCAAGTTCTGCCACTTTCAGCCAGCACAGGCCGTCACTTTGAGAGTGACGGATTGGGGTCAAGCCTTGAACGAATTTGACCATTGACCACAAGATCTTCAAGTTCAAGAAACAAGCGTTGCAATGAACCCATGATTGCAAATATCTAACAGTCGGATTGAGAGTTTGGTATAAAACGAGGTCGGCCAGGGCCACAATCGTTTCTCTCAGTAAGACTGTCGCCTTGTGATGACCATAACTCCCTCATTCGTTNGATTATGAACTCTAGTGTGTGAGCCTTAGCCTCCATGGTGTGGCTTGTGAGAGGGCTGACTTGCCCAAGCTCTTGCTCTATATTTACTCCATCAATTTGAGTGATTTGACAACCATTATTCAGCACAAGTGATTCCCTTCCAGTCCCATATGCTTGCTGCTCCAAGGCTCCCTCTCTCCTCCAGTTCCAACACTTGATATCAGAGCCAAGTTCTGCCACTTTCAGCCAGCACAGGCCGTCACTTTGAGAGTGACGGATTGGGGTCAAGCCTTGAACGAATTTGACCATTGACCACAAGATCTTCAAGTTCAAGAAACAAGCGTTGCAATGAACCCATGATTGCAAATATCTAACAGTCGGATTGAGAGTTTGGTATAAAACGAGGTCGGCCAGGGCCACAATCGTTTCTCTCAGTAAGACTGTCGCCTTGTGATGACCATAACTCCCTCATTCGTTTGTCAAATTTAAAATGTAGCACACAAGAATTAAAGTATTTTTCCTATGCTTTCCATTAGTGCAAAAATATTGCATTCCATTGGTACGTTTGGGGGAAAACGTCATTTACAAGCTTGCTGGTGTGATCTAGAGTAGGAGCAGCAACATACCCTATTTTCAAAAGGGCATATCTCTGAAAATCCCCTGTTGATGACCCTCTTTTATGGGTGGATCTGAAATCTTTTGAGGTGACTTTTCCAGTGAAGGGCTCACTTTTTCTAAATTCCTAGTCTCCTGGCCTCTACAGTCCATTTTTTGTCAGACAGATTTCTGGTAGAAGCAGCAGCAGAAGCAGGGATAGCGCCGCCACTCAAGGGCAACACTGAGCATCACCAAAGCTCAAAATGGATGCAGTAGGCGTGGTAACAGTAGCACAGACCTTTGAGAGGCTTGGAGGACACGCCAACTTCACATTTTGGAAGATCTGTACCCGCCTCCTTTTGGAGGAGAGGGGCTTGTGGAAGGTGGTGAGCGACGATAAGCGCGCTCCGCCTCCACAGGTAAAAGGCATCACTGCAGCGGAGGTGGTGGCGTGGAAGACGCTACAGAAAGATGCAGCAGATGCAAGTTCAACTACAACTGCAGCGGCGGCATATGAGGAGTGGAAGAAGAAGGACAGGCAGGCCTATAGACTGCTTGTCAATACCATCTCCAACCTGCATCTTCAGGACGTGAGTGACAAGGCTACTGCAAAAGAGGGATGGGATATGTTATGCAAGAAGTATGAGAGCAAGAATCCTGCATTCCTCATGCTCTTGGAGGAGAAGATGATGCCGTTGAAAATGCAGGGTGGCGAAGGGATGGAGGCGTACTTGGACAAGGTAAAGGAGCTGGCGAAGCAGTTGAAAGCGGCCGGCAACCCTAAGGAAGACACGCGTTTCGTCCTTCTCTTGCTGAGGGGACTCCCAACGAGCTATGACGTAGTGCGAGAGATGTTGGAGTGCCAGCCGACTCTTGACCTGGACTTCATCTGCACGCACCTGGTGCACGTAGCTGCGTCGTAATGCAACAAAGCGCAATGGCGGTAGTAGCAGTAACAGTGAAGCAACTTTCATGGCCATGGGCTCACGCAACCAGCAGCAGCAGCAGTTTGAGCAGCAGAGAGGCAAGAAGAAAGGCAAGTACCAGTATTGTCAGAAAGAGGGACACTACAAGAAAGAGCGCTTTAAGTTCAAGAGGGACCAGAAGGAGTAGCAGAAGCGGCAGCAAAAGCAACAATCTTCACAATAGCAGCAGTCACAGCAATGACAGCAGCAGCAGCAGTAGAACCAGACTGGCGTGCACCATTTTGGCAACATGAATGTGGCCAAGAAGGTGTGCGACCACCTCTTCATGGCGATGTTTGACATGTCGCAAAAGAAAAGGCGGATCTGGCGTGGTACAAGGACTCTGGGTGTACCAAGGTTCTGACGCACCACAAAGAGTGGTTTTGCATAGCTACTCTCCATTTCCCCCAGACCGATTGCGTAGGATGATGATCGGGTGGTGTATGCTGAGGGGATTAGGATTGTGGAGAAGTGGTTGGAGACCCCGCATAGCATTGAAGTGGGAGTGTTCCACAACGTACTGTATGTACCTGATGCTGTGTTCAACCTTCTCTCAGTGTCCCTTCTCACCAACACAGGATTGCGCGTTGTCTTTGACGATGACTATAGTCATCGTCAAAGACATCAGGCGTAAAAGAACTGGTCTTGGAGCATAGATCCCAACAGCAAAGGAGCGCGCAAAGAAGGTTTTGGAGCTAGTCCACACACATTTGTGTGGCCCGATGCACATCCAAAGCTTTGGAGGCTCTAGGTAATTTCTCACCTTCATTGATGATTTCAGCACTTATACTTCTGTATATTTCCTTTGCTCCAAGACCAGTGCTTTTACAGGTACAAGGAGTTCAAGGTAATGGAGGAGAACCAAATTTGAAAGAAGATCAAGGCGTTGCGTAGCAACCACGGTGGAGAGTACCTGAGCAAGGAATTCCAGGACTACCTCGCAGCAGCACGCATGAAGGCGCAGCACACCGCGCCATACTTGCCGCAGCACAACGGCGTAGCAAAATGAGCCAACCGCACCATCGTTGAGTTGGCGCGCTCCATGCTGTACGCGGTTTGGCTCTCCTACAACTTTTAAGCCGAAGCAGTGAGCACTACGGAGTATACAAAGTACTGCAGTCCAAGCAAGGCCCTGGAGCAGATGGCGCCGTACGAGGCATGGTTCGGCAAGAAGCCAAGCGTGGGTCATCTTTGTAAAGAAAGGAGTCATGCGGCTCAGTTTCAGGTCCACAGGAGCAAGTTCCAAGAAACTACAAAATTCCGATCATCAATCCCACTTTCTTGATAAAACGATGAGGTGGATAAATGTCTACGATCCAAGTTTGAGGCCGATCCAACGGTCGGATTAGGAGATATGAATTTTCAAGGTTTTCCGGGTCATCGACCATTGATATCTATGTGACCATGGGCGATGGCTGCATGCCTTAGCCTGAGAAACAAAAAAGGCAAGAGGCCCAGGGTCAAGACCTGATGGGAGAAATATCCAAAAAGGTCATAGATTCTTGGGTTGCCTTGTCAGAGTAGGCTGACTAGGAAAAAGGTACCTCTCCGTATTTTTTAGGTGAGGTGAGATCCTTGTGTGCTGGCCATGGACACGTGGCGATTCTCCATGGGATTGTGGGTTATGTGACCACTAGGAGTATACCATGAGAGAATTTCCTAGCTCTGGAGGTCGTGTGTGAGTACTGAGCTTGATTGCTCAGCTGATTTCCTCTCTTGTGTGAGATTATGAACTCCAGTGTGTGAGCCTTAGCCACCATGGCTAAGTCGTGTAGCTTGTGAGAGGACTGACTTGCCCAAGCTCTAGCTCTATATGTACTCCATCATTTTGAGTGATTTCACAACCATTCTTCAGCACAAGTGATTCCCTTCCAGTCCCACATGCTTGCTACTCCAAGGCTCCCTCTCTCTTCCCGTTCCAACACTTGGTATCAAAGCCAAATTCTGCCACTTTGAGCCAGCACATGCTGTCACTTTGAGAGTGACAGGTTGGATAAAACCTTTTTCAAATTTTACAATCAGTCACAAGATGATCAATTTGAAGAAACAAGCTTTCCAATGAGCCCAAATTTGCAAAGATCCAACGGTCGGATTGAGAGTAATGCTCAAAATGAGGTCAGCCACGGCTCCACTCTTCTCTCTGAGTAATACTGTCGCCTTGTGATGACCATAATTCTCTCATTTCTTTGTGAAATTAACAAAAAACACATACTAATTGAAGTTTTTTTCCTAAGCTTTCCATTGGTGTTAAAATATTTGCACTTCTTTGGTAAGTTTGTGAAAAAACGTCATTTACAAGCTGGCTGGTGTGATTTGGAGTAGGAGCAGTAGCATACCCTGTTTTCAAAAGGGCATATCTCTGAAAATCCGCTGTTGATGACCCTGTTTCATGGGTTGATCTGAAAGGTTTTGAGCTGAATGTTCCAGTGTTGGGCTCAGTTTTTCCAAATTCCCAGTTTGCAGGCCTATACAGTCCAGTTTCTATCAGAAAGATTTCTCTCAATAGCAGCAGTAGAAGCAGGGGTAGCGTCGCCACTCAAGGGCAGTGTTGGGCATTACCAAAGCTCAAAATGGCAGCAGCAGGCCTGATAACAGCAGCCTAGCCCTTTGAGGGGCTGGAAGGACGCGCCAACTTCACGTTTTGGAAGATTTGTACCCGCCTCCTTTTGGAGAAGATGGGCTTGTGGGAGGTGGTGAGCGGCAACGAGCGCGCTCCGTCTCCACAGGTAAAAGGAATCACCGCAGCGGAGGTGGTGGTGGGGAAGACGTCGCAAAAAGGTGTTGCAGATGCAAGTTCATCTACAACAGCAGCAGTGGCATATGAGGAGTGGAAGAAGAAGGACAGGCATGCCTACAGGCTGCTTGTCAACACAATCTCCAATCCCCATCTTCAGTACGTGAGTGACAAGGCTACTGCTAAAGAGGGGTAGGACACGTTGTGCAAGAAGCATGATAGCAAGGATCCTGCATTCCTCATAGTTTTGGAGGAGAAGATGATGGCGTTGAAAGTGGCGGGTGGCGAAGGGATGGAAGCAGACTTGGACAGGGCAAAGGAGCTGGGAAAGCAGCTAAAAGCGTCCGGCAACCCTGTGGAAGACACACTTTTTGTCCTTCTCATCCAGAGGGGACTCCGAACGAGGTATGACACGATACGAGAGACATTGGAGTACCAGCCGACTCTCAACCTGTACTTCATCTGCACTCACCTGGTATAGGTAGAACTGCATCGCAATGTTGTAAAGCGCAATGTCGGTAGCAGTAACAGTGAAGCAGCTTTCATGGCCATGGGCTCACGCAACTAGCAGCAGTAGTAGTCTGGGCGACAGAGAGGGAAGAAGAAAGGCAAGTGCCACTATTACCAGAAAGAGGGACACTACAAGAAAGAGTGCTTCAAGTTCAAGAGGGATCAGAAAGAGCAGCAGCAACAGTAGTAAAAGTAGCAATCTCCACAGAAATAGTAGGAGCAGTGAGAGCAACGTCAGCAGCACGAGCAGCAGCAGAACCAGACCAGCGTGCGTCATTTTGGCAACATGAATGTGGCCAAGGAGGTGCGTGACTGCCTCTTTATGGCAAAGTCTGACATGTCGCAGAAGGAGAAGGCGGATCTGGCTTGGTACAAGGACTCCGGGTGTACCAAGAGCCTGATGTACCATAAGGAGCTACTTTGTATTCCCCTTCGTCCGATTGCTTTGGATGATGATTGGCTGCTAAATGCTGAGGGAATGGGGATTGTGGAGATGTGGTTTCAGACACCGCGTGGCATTGAAGTGGGAGTGTTCCATGGCCTACTGTTTGTACTTGATGTTGCGTTCAACCTTCTTTGAGTGTCCTCTCTCACCAACACAGGATAGGGAGTCGTCTTGAACGACGACTATGGCTACATCCTCTACAAGGAAACGGGAGAGGAATTGGCTAGGTCGGTGAAAGAAGGCGACGTGTATCGCCTGTTTGGGGCGACCAAGATCTCACCGAGTAGAGTTTTGCAGTAGTGGTACAGGCCGCAGATGGCAAATCTGGCATGCGCGCTACGTCCACATCGGCATGCGCGCCTTGCAGTAACTTCAAACAAAGGAGATGGTGAATGATTTGCCCACCATCTCTAATTTTGAGCAACAGGTACGCATCGGCTGTTTGGAGGGGAAGCAGCATTGCGAGGCGTTCTCGGGAGTAGGGGAGCGCGCGAAGGAGGTGGTGGAGCTGGTCCACACAGACTTGTGTGGCCCGATGTAGACCCTGAGCCTTGGAGGCTCTAGGTATTTTCTCACCTTCATTGATGATTTCAGCCGTTACACTGCTGTGTATTTCCTTTCCTCCAAGGACCACTGCTTTGACAGGTTCAAGGAGTTCAAGGCCATGGTGGAGAACCAGATTGGAAGAAAATCAAGGCGCTGCGCAGTGACCGCGGTGGAGAGTACCTGAGTAAGGAGTTCTAGGACTACCTCGCAGTAGCAGGCATCAAGGGGTAGTGCACCGCACCATACTCAACGCACCAGAATGGCGTAGCAGAACGCACTAACCGCACCATTGTTGAGTCGGTGCGCTCCATGTTGCACGTGGCTCGGCTCACCTATGACTTTTGGGCCAAAGCAGTGAGCACTGGAGTGTACATCAACAACCGTAGTCCAACCAAGGCCCTGGAGCAGATGACGCCGTACGAGGCATGGTTCAGCAAGAAGCCGAGCGTGGGTCATCTTCGCGCGTTTGGTAGCTTGGCGCATACGCATGTGCAAAAGGAGAAGAGGCAAGAGTGGGACGCAAAGAGCACGCAGATGCTGATTATTGGCTACGACATGGCAAGCAAGGCGTATCGCCTCCACAAGAGGGATACATGCCATCTCATTATCTCCAATGATGTCGTCTTCAACGAGAGCAATGTCATCGGCACCAACATTGTCTTTAAAGAGGCAACAGAAGTTGGGGCTGACAAGGTAGTGGGAGTTGATATCCCTCTTGACCCAATCTTTCCTGATCCTTATTCCACTGTTACAGTGGGAGAACCAGTCTACTCTCCCATGTCTGATGCATCAGATACAACGGCCTCATCGGCAGAAGTAGAGGAAGAAGATGCACCACCATGAATAGGACCTGTTGTGCCACCAGCACCGCGCCAGCTGCCAGCTAACGCTCTAGTACGAGGTTGAAGGTACCCTCTCCGGGTGCGCTACAAGCCTGGTAAGCGCGGGCATTTCTTGAAGCTCCAGAAACCAAACCAGATGAACGTCACAATTGCAGCAGACTCTGATGAGCCAACGTCGTACAAGGAGGCCATGGCTACATTAGATGTAGCAGATTGGGCATAAGCTGTGTAGGAGGAGATACAGTCGTAGCTCGACAACGGTACGTGGGAACTGACTGAGCGTCCACCTAGATGTAAGGTGATTAAGAGCAAGTGGGTGTTCAAGAAGAAGCGAGAAGCAGATGGCAAGCTGGAAAAGTACAAGGCGAGGCTGGTCGCCAAGGGCTACTCGTAGCAGGAAGGCATCGACTACACGAAAAACCTTGCTGCTGTTGCAAAGTTTGCCTCTCTGCGTACACTCCTTTCCTATGCAGTTGCAACGGAGTTTGTGTCAACCGGCCGGAGGCAAACGGACTAGAAAACAGGGCCGACACAATAGCACCTGCCGTCCGCTCCTAGCATTTCAGCTAGGAGAAGATATCACCCTCAGGATCACGGTTCCACACTGAGCAGTTCCTAGGCAATCACTTGCTAGCAACTGTGTCCACTTAACACTTGGTCACTTTCGCGCGAGGTGCTAGTCAAAGACTAACTCCTGGGGCTTAGACCAACCAGTGTCTTCTTTATACTGTTCCTTAGTTGGACAACTCTATGAGGAGCATCTAAGGCCACATTGTGTAATTAGAATGAGGAATGAGCCTGGTACATATAGTCCTAGGCCTGGCTTCTAAGGTGTGTGGGCAGTGACACTTTTGGGATGGTCACTCCAAACCACCTCACCAGTCCGCCAATTGGCGCA
>SZWC01023560.1:0-33059 GCA_023375785.1 Penium margaritaceum | reverse complement strand
ATATAGATATAGATATAGATATAGATATAGATATAGGTATAGATATAGATATAGATATAGATATAGACATAGATATAGATATAGATATAGATATAGATGTAGATATAGATATAGATATAGATATAGATATAGATACAGATACAGATACAGATACAGATACAGATATAGATATAGATATAGATATAGATATAGATATAGATATAGATATAGATATAGATATAGATATAGATATAGATATAGATATAGATATAGATATAGATATAGATATAGATATAGATTGAAGTAGAGATATAGATATAGATATAGATAAGTTTGGAGATCATGGTTCGGGTTCAATTGGCGACTTGAGCACTTTCAAAACAAAAGGTGGCCAGAATTATGGACCAGGACGTCTGAGAGCGGTCTTCAAGGAGAAAAGGCAACTGGAGGACCAGTAGGAGACTTCAAGGAGGGAGCATTTGAAGAATACGTGCCAGCCATAGGATACGTAATTCTCATGCATGACAATGCGACTGCTGCTCATCCCATTAGGCTAGTAGTGTGCTAGAGGGTTAAGTTTAACAGAGTGTATCTCAATGCTCCCTTGGCCACATGAGGTGCATTAGGGCTTGTTAGAAATATGTGATCATTTTCTTTTTCACTCGTCAACTTTGATTTTCTCGTTCTATGTGTTCCTTTATTTGCTTCCAACGTGTCTGTCTATGCAACCTACAACTCCCTCTCACAAACATTTAGTCCTGCCTAGGCGACTCTTAGCAAGCATGATCAACTACTTGAGGGCTGCCGTAGTTTTTATTAGTGGTATCAGAGCTAGAAAAAGGATTGCCTCTTTCTTGATGTACTCCTTGTACCCTCTAGTGTGAGAGGTTCATTTGGGATCTCAACATTGCACTACCATGGCGACGTCCGCATTGGTGGTGGCCGGCGTCAACATTGCAGAGTTTGAAGGCAAGAACTTCTTCAACTGGAGCCACAACAAGAATATGGTGCTGATGGAGAAGGGTCTCCAGAGCCAGGTGGATGAGAAGGAGAAGGAACCAGTAGGAGGCGCTCTCTCTCTTGCTGAGGCCCGTGCCTGCCGCAAAAAGCGTGAAAGCGTACTCTCCACCATCCATCTCTACCTCACCAAACGGTAGGAAATCCTCGTCCGTGGCATCCTCATGCCAAAGGAGGTTTGGAAAAAATTTGAGTCCACTTATGCTTCCACGTGTATCCTCATGAATATGCAGCTGCGTTGTTACTTTGTGGAGATGGATGAGTCCGGATCCATGATTGACTATATCAACATGGTGAAGTCTCTTGCTGACGAGCTTGCTGCAATTGAGGACCGTGTGAAGGAAGGTGTGCTCATGCTGATCATCCTCTCTGACCTTCCTAATAGCTTTACTCCTCTGATTGTTACCCTTGACTAGCTTGGTGACAAGCTCTCCCTCAATGAAATGGAGGAGAGCCTGCTGTTTGAGGAGGAATGTTGCAAGGGAGACATGGGTGAAAGCGGACTGGACGTTGCTCTCATCACCAACTCTGGTCAAGGGGCTGGTTCTACACCTACAAGGGACAACGATGGAGGAGGGAAGAAGAAGGGAAATTGTCACTAGTGCAAGAAGCCGGGTCATTGGGCGCACAAATACTAGAAGAAGAAGGTGGACCTTCTGGCTAGAGTGGGAGTGGGAAAGCACTCCAACAGTTCCACGAATGCAACAGATTGGGAGAGAGGATTTGTGAATGGGTACTGCACGTCTCCGGCAACACTGTCTTGTTCTAAAACATTGACTCGGGAGCCACGCGGCACATGACGCGTCGCCAACAATGGTTCGTGGTCTACACCGCCATTGAACCTTGTCATGTGTACACGGGGATAACCATATACAAATGGCATTTGGGAAGGGTGAGATTGTGGTCTGTATTTTTGTTGAGGGAAAGCACATGGAACGCCATGTGAAAGGGGTGCTCCATGTTCTGGGGCTGGCAGCTAACCTTCTCTCTGTTTCCTCTCTCATCCCTAAAGGCATGCAGGTTCACTTTGAGAATGCTTGCTGCACCATCTGTGCCCTTGCAAGCCATGTGCGTGCAAAAGTAGACAAGGAGGATGGTCTTTACTGTCTCTATGTGGCCACGGAGAAGGAAGCTGACTCACCATTGGCGGCTAGAGATGGAAAATACGACATCAGCCTATGGCAACGCTGGCTTGGTCACCTTGGCTTTGGCACCTTCATCTACATGCCACAGATGGTCCACAACGAGCTCAAGGGGGTGAAGCATCCTGGTGCATCAACAAGTGAGAGCTGTGTTGCAGGGAAACAAACCTGTTCTCCTTTCATGGGGAAAGGAAAGGGGGCAGCTGAGTTTCTCTAACTGGCTCACTTTGATTAGTGCGGTCCCATGCCATCACAGTCCTTGTCCGGTAAGTTGTGCTTGGTCACATTCATTGATGACAAATCAAAGAAGACGTAGATATCCTTCTTGGCCTTAAAGGAAAAGTGTTTTGATGCTTTCAAGGTGTGGATTTCTGCTGCACAAGCTGATGATGGCAGGCCGTTCAACATGCTTCATATGGACGGTGGAGGAGACTAATTCACTAACGACTTTTGCAACTAACTCAAGCATCATGGAATCTGAGACAAGGTCACTCCACCTAGAACACCGCAGCTGAATGGTGTGGCTGAACACCTAAACTGCACACTCATGGAGCATGTTTGCAGCATGCTCCAAGATGTGGAGCAACCCTCAACCTTTTGGACGGAAGCGGTCAGCATTGTCGTGTACCTGAAAGACCAGATTTCCACGTGCGTCTTGGCGTTCATGACACCCAAGGAGGTGTGGACGGAACACAAGCCAACAGTGACGCACCTGAAAGTCTTCAGGTGTGGCGCATTCATGCACGTACTGCTGGCAACCGGAACAAGCTAGACACAAAGTCGGTGAAGGCGGCCTTCCTTGGCTACAACACCATGGAATACCACCTCTACAACCTCGCTACATGCAAGATCATCCGCAGCCATGTCGTGGTCTTTCAAGAGGACGTGAAGGGTTGGACTTGGAGTCCTATGTCTGCAGTCCCACTTGCTCCTACACTTGTGCCAGAGGTGGGAGAAGAGCTGGTAGCAGAAGAGGACAATGCGGAAGATGGCGGTGATAGTGGCAATGAGAAGGAGGTGGAAGAAGCTAGGAAGGAGAATAGGCCAACAGCCAAAGAGGATGATGATGAGCTGATGAGGAGGAGCAGCAGAAAAAATGCACAAAAGCTGACACGAAGGTCTGCACGCCTCAACAAAGGACAGTGGGGAGTAGCTACGGCCGTCCAAGAGGCTCGCTAAGTAGACACAGCAAGGTCAGTGACTTAACCTATTCTCCAATCCAACACCAACGGGGTCCTCTGACCGCGAGCTCCTCTTCCTCACCATCACAGAGGAACCAGCCACCTTCAATGAACCCATGCGCAGCGTCGAGGCGCCAGATTGGCATACCGCGGCAGATGAGGATTATGGTGGAATCATGAAGAACAGCACCTGGACCCTCGAGGAAGCTCCATGTGGCAGCTGGGTGATCGGGTGATCAGGCACAAGCGTGGTGCTGATGGTATGGTGCTCAGGTAGAAAGCATGGTCGGTTACAAAGAGGTATGCACAGACTGAGGGTGTGGAGTACAATGAGACATTTGCACTTGTTGCCAAGTTTCTGTCCATCAAAGCAATCCTCGCCTCTGCTGATGCTATGGAATCAGAGGTGCACCAAATGGATATGACGTATGCATCTCTGAATGGTGACCTTGAGAAGGATGTGTACATGGAGCAACCGGAGGGGTATGTGGTGGAACGGAACGGAGCATTGTTGTGTAAGCTTGTGAATGCTCTCTACGGCCTGAAGCAAGCACTACGAGCATGGTACCACAAGTTGGATGAGCAGCTGGCTGGCCTTTGCTTTGTGCATAGTGAAGCTGACCATGCAGTCTATGGGCGCATGCAAGAGGCAAGCCGGGTTAGCATCTTGCTCTACGTTGATGATCTACTCATTGCCTCTGAATCCAAGTCTCTTTGGGATGATGTGAAGCAGTCCCTTGCTGCCAGGTTTGATATGAAACACATGGGAGGCCTCAGTTACTACCTTGGCCTTCAATTCAAGTGCGACCTGGAGCAGGAGACCTTGGAGTTGTCGCAAAACACGTACGTGAGCAAAGTCATCAAGCGTTTCAACATGGCAGGAGCACGCAAGGCCACAACAGAAGAAGAAGTGGGAGCAAAGCCCAGCATGACGCAGACTCCCCACGGCATGCTAGAGAGCAGCCGCATGGAAGTAGTGTCATACCAAGCAACATTTGGATGTCACATGTACGCAATGGTCGGCACGCACCTCGACATCAGCCAAGCAGTGGAAGTGAGAGCAAGTTTTGCGCAAATCCAGGCGTGCCACATTGGGAGGCCGTCAAGCGCGTGTTGCGCTACCTGGACAGAAGCAATAGCCTTTACCTCACCTTCAACGACAGTGACTCAGATTAGAGAGGAGACCTGGACAAAAGGAGGTCAACCAGTGGGTTCGTGTTTTTGCTTGGGGGAGGTGCAATCAGTTGGAGGAGCAAGAAACAAGAGTGTATTGCCCTCTCCTCTATGGCAACAGAGTACATTACTCTGAGTGAAGCACCAAAGGAAGCTGTGTGGGTGTGTGAGCTGCTAGCAAGCCTTGGGCAGCAGCAGACCGCAGCGACCACCATCTATAGTGACAACATGAACACCATTGCTCTGACCAAGAATGCAGAGTTTCACGCCAACACCTTGTACATCAACCTCCGGTACCACTTCATCCCTAAGCTTGTAGCAAAGCAGGTGGTGCAGATCAAGTTCTGCCCTTCAAGCATGATGTTGGTAGACATCCTGACCAAGGCGGTGGCAGCACACCGCTTGCAGCAGCAAAGGGGACAGTGCACGCTTGTGTGATTTTTATTCTTGCAAAGTGGGAGAATTATGGATATGAAGGTGCCAGAAAGTGACAAAAATGGGTTGCTTGATGAAAGTCATTTGATACTATAGATGCATTGAGGAAATTTCAGAGGTTCCAATGCACTCTACAGAAGACAACTCGGAGTCCATTTGAGTGAGATATGATTTTTCAAAGTTTGGAGATCATGGTTTGGGTTCAAGTGGCAACCACAGCACTTTTAGCACAAAAGGTGGCCAGAATTATTGACCAGGACGGCTGAGAGCGACCATCAAGGAGAAAACACAGCTGGAGAGCCTGCAGGAGACTTCAAGGATGGAGAATTCAAAGATTGTTGGCTGTGCAGGCCGTGGGAGACATCATTCTCATGCATGACAATGTGACTGCCGCTCATCCCGCTAGGCTAGGAGTGTGTTAGAGGGTCAACTTTCACACAGTGTATCCCAGTGCACCCTTGTTCAAATGGCGCATACAAGAGCATGTTAGAAAGCTGTGATTATGTACTTTCCCACTCAAGAGTCAACTCTTCCGCACGTACACGCTCTGATCCGCTTTGCAGCGCTCAAAGTGGATCAGAGTTGACTCTTAAGTGGGAAAGTACATAATCACAGCTTTGGATCATCGGCTCCACGTGGATCTTCTTCAAGATCCACTTGGAGCCGATGATTTTTGCGCCCTCTGGCCTATCAATCAGCTTCCAAGTGCCGTTCTCTTCATGGGAGGCGAGCTCAGATTTTATGGCTACCTCCCACTCAGCCCCATCCTTCTGCTGCAACGCCTCCTTGATGGCCTCGGGCTCCTCTTGCGCAAAGAACGCTTGAGCACACCCAGTCCATATGCCCTTCGCGGCATCATACCTCTTTTTCGTCCTCCTTGGGCGTCTGCTTATTTGGGGCTGCTGCTGATGAGACAGCTACTGCTGTTGAGGCAGCTGCTACTATTGCCACTGCTACTGTTGCTGCTACCCTCTTGCGGCACCACATGCACCGCTGGCCTGCTCACCCTCTCTTGGGGACCGTGGACATGCGGGCTCTCTCCTCGCCTCCTCGTTCAGCTCCTCTGCTGCCGGCACTTTGGACTCATTGTCCGACTCGGTTGAAGGCAAATCCGCCGCTCCCCCATCCCCTGGATGGTTCCCGCCGGTTGGAGCCGCTCGGACGTCACCCTCTTTTGTGTCCTCCGGAGTCTCCCCCTCGAGGAGTGGCAGCCACTCCCCACGCTTGGAGAGACCCGCATCCTTGTCCGACCAACGGCTGTCCTTATCGAACGTGACGGCGTGACACTTCACAATCTGCTACCTCTGCGGGTCAAAGAGCCTGTACGCCTTGCTCCCACTCTCGTACCCGACGAAGATGCACCGGCGAGTCCGTGGGTCCAGCTTTCCCCGCCCCTCGCGTACCTGCACAACAGCATGCAGAACACAGCCAAACGTGCAAAAGTGTGCCATAGTTGGCTTCCTACTGCTCCACACTTCTTCTGGCGTCTTCCACGCCTTGGACTCTGCGTCTTTTAGCGGCTTGGTCGGCGTCAGGTTCATGATGTACGCCGATGTCTGTGTCACCTCGCCCAAGTACCGTTGCGCGAGGCCGGCATCACTCAACATAGACCGGACCATGTTGAGGATGGTGCGGTTCGACCTCTCGGCGATGCCGTTCTAATGCGGAGATTGTGGCATAGTTTTCTGCCATGCAATCCCCTTGCTCTTCATCCATGCCAAGCAGCCCTCATACTCGCCGTCGTTGTCGCTCCAGATCGCCCTCACCTTCAACCCTGTTTGCCGCTCCACTACCACCACAAAATCTTGCACACGAGTCAGGACATCACTCTTCCTCTTGATGATGTAGAGGTAGAGCTTGCGGCTGTGATCGTCGATGAAGGTCACGAAGTAGCAAGCGCCCCCGATAGAGCTCTTGAATGGTCCGCACACGTCACTGTGGACCACCTCCAACTTCGCCGATGCACGTGTCCCTTTGCCATCCAACGGCTGCCGTGTTGCCTTGCCGACCACGCACGGCTCACACAAGGCATTCTTGGCTGCGTCAAGGCTCTTGACCTCAAGACCCTGCACTACTTCTTTCTTTGCCATGTCCCTCAGAGTTGAGGGAGTGATGTGGCACAGGCGGCGATGCCACAGGTCCAGGTCTCCATAGTCCATCTTTGCAAGGTGGACGACGTCGGGCCCCGCCCGGCTGCCAAGGATTTTTGCACGGAGCAGGTACAAGTTGTCCTCTTGCTTTCCGCGTGCAATCACCTGGCCATTCCCCTCCTTGCGGATGATGGGCGGAACTTGATGTTGCCCCGCTCTCTCTCCCACCACGCCGCATCCATTCGTTGCGGACGTACTCAGCCACCTTCAGGTACTTCAGCTCATCGGCGGACCAGCCACCTACGACGGTGATCATGGGACTCCAACTGTCCGGCAAGGCCAGAAGGAGGATCATGGCTTGCAGCTGAGGGTCAACCTTCCTTCCGGTGGCTACGCACTCGGTAGTGTGGGACTCAATCTGCTGCAGGATCTCCACGATGTCGTCGCCTTCGTTGGCTTGGAGGGTGACGAGCCTCTTGAAGACAAAGAGCTTGTTAGCAAGGTTGGTGGACTGGTAGATGGTGCAGAGCTTCTTCCAGGCCTCCGCAGCCTCTGTGCATCCTTGAATCAGTGCGCGCTGCGGCAAAGCTAGCGCTAATACCAACAAAGCCAGTGCCTTCTTGTTGCGCTTCTTGTACTTCTCCACTTCCTCCGGCGCCGCTGTATCCAGAGGCGCGGTCTCTTTACCGTTGACCAGCTCAAGCAGGCCCTTATAATTGAGGTAGACCTCAAACTGCCACCTCCACAAGGGGAAGCCGTTTCTATCAAACTTGGAGATGGCGCCAATGCTCTCTTGCTCGGTCGTTGTCATGGCGCGCGGCGGTAGTGTGAAAGTTGACGAGCTAGGGTCCTTCTAGGCACGTGGGTCCATAACCTTTTGTTGGCTCTAATGGGTTTGGAGGAACCCTCAAGGATGCCTAGCTTCTCACTGAAGCACGATACCAGTGTTTGGGCAGCCAATGGACACCAATGGTGAAGAGTGTGAAGCACAAGGATCACGGGCAAGAGTGGGCAGAACACGTCGCATTCAGTAGAACTGAATCCAAACGCGTNAGATGGCGCCAATGCTCTCTTGCTCGGTCGTTGCCATAGTGCGCGGTGGTAGCGTGAAAGTTGACGAGCTAGGGTCCTTCTAGGCACGTGGGTCCATAACCTTTTGTTGGCTCTAATGGGTTTGGAGGAACCCTCAAGGATGCCTAGCTTCTCACTGAAGCACGATACCAGTGTTTGGGCAGCCAATGGACACCAATGGTGAAGAGTGTGAAGCACAAGGATCACGGGCAAGAGTGGGCAGAACACGTCGCATTCAGTAGAACTGAATCCAAACGCGTTTTTGTTCCTTGGCATAGTGAGATTACATCAGATCCTTATAGTCTGTGATCTAAGCTTTCCATCGCATCCAAGCACACCCAAAACAGAGCAGTAGAGCCCCTGCTACGGCCATCGAAGTAACCCTTGGTGGAGCCGCCCACCTGGCCTTGCACTCTAGGCAACGGGAGGCACTTCAATGATGACCCGTCGAAGCACCTTTCCTCACCCAGAAGTCAAGGAGAAGTTCATCCTGGTCAAGGATGTCCTTATGGTTACCTCATTCATGCCCCTGGTGCATTTGGAGCCCATTAGGAACGAACTCGGACCACTGGCGGTGGATTATCCCACCACCCATGGCGGGTACCAGATTCCACCCGTCCAACACCCGATTTTTGGGCTAGGCTAACTTTCTGAATACTCACTCAAATCGAGGGATTCAAAGCTCAATCCTGCATGGAAAAATCCAAGGTTGGATTTTTTCAAATTTAGGTGTTCGACCACTCCTCAGTGGTCGAACCAGGGAGTACGATCAACGACACTCATGGCAAGGGGCGCACCATATCAACAAAGGCGACCAGAAAGCTCACGCTCAGTCTCAGGTTTGTCCAAAAAAGGAAGAAGACAACCAGAAGAGAAGGCCAATAACATTGGAAATGCCTCTTAACAGTTTTCCAACAGATGGAAGCACTGTGCATGTGACAGAAGTGGCAATGCAAGAGTTGAGTGAGCTCTGGGGACGAAGAGGGTGCAACGTGAACAAGATTAGAGGTAGCAAAAGAAAAGGGGAGAGAGTTTAACGCAAAGGATGAATCACGACGGAGCCCACGGCACACAACTCTGCTACAAGAATGAATGGCCACAGTGCCAACACTGCGGCTGGTCGTGTAGAGTAGTCACAAAAAGCAAGCTGACCTCCAGGTCAGGTACATGTAGTACGTCATGCAGGAAGAGATCACCACCTGATCCTATAAAGCAAACAACGCCAACAACCTGAACAGGGAGCAGTTTCTCTGAGACCATGCACACAAAGTGCACAGAGCCAACAAAATCAAGGGATAAAAAAGAGAACGATACGGGTTCATGTGGTGAGTTGCACTGAAATCAATTATCCAGAAGCCACTAGAGACATGAGTAGAGGGGAGAACAAGGCAGACAGCAACAGTTTTAAAATAGGGAACACAAGAGAAGAAAACCCGAGATGATGAGGAACATAAAAGACTTTCAATCCTCAATTCAGGGACAATTATTAGGCAAAAATCCTTGAACACCCCAAGACAACACGCAACAAAGGGCTCCATCCTGCTCCCACACATAAGAACGATACATGCACATCACATCCTCACCTCCTTGATCACGAAGATGGAGAACTTTGGTGAGATGGTGCTCGAGAGCGTGCTCCTTGGAATGACGAGTGTTGAACAAACACTCGCTGCTCGGATGCGGCTTGGAGAGATGGGGACCAGCCTAAGACCAGGCTGGTGGTGAGTAGTGGGAGGAGGGTGGCCCGTAGTCTGAGGGCCCCAGAGGAGGGGGTACCTAACTCCAAGATGGAGATGGTCCAACAGGCCGCGGCAAGGAACCGTGGGCTCTCTACATTTCAGCTGATGATGAGGAGGAAGAGGAAGATGGAGACACCACTTTGATGTAGGTAATTGCAGAGGAAGAGAATGTGACACCTATGCGAGCCCAGTGGGCCAGCACGGCAGAAGCAAGGCAGGCGTCATCACGAACTGCATGACACTTTCAAGCAGAGTGCCCGGAGCCTCCACAATTTCAGCAGATGACTGCAGGAGGGGTTTTTGCAACATGTGTGCCCCGGCCTCCATGGCCACAAACTTTACCACGGACGTTACTTTAGCTACCACAGCCATGACCAGTGCCTTGGGTGGAGTGTGCTGATGTCGTGGAGGTGGTGGGCATGGCCAAGAATGATGAGGATGAGGTTGCAGATGGAAAAGAGCAGGTGATTTCTGCCACAATAGTACAGTAAGGCGCTTGTACTTGAGATTGTTCCACCAATCAGTGAGATGGTCAGTAATGAACTCGTAGAGTGCACCAATCATCGAAAGGGAGTTGGATGGAACCAGCTCGGACAGGAGGCGTTTGAGCTTGGTACAAAGGACATGGAGGTAGAGGTCTGAGAGTTTGGGGATAATTCCAGCCAAAATGGGCACACATGCAAACAGCTGGCCAGGCACAGCTTTGTCAAGATAACGCCAAAGACACATACTGTGTGCCCAATAAGCATCAGGTGACTCATTGACCCTCATGCACAGCTGGTTGAACTGTACTAAAAAGGCGCTCTGGGTTACATGACTAGTGCTGTTTTTGCACCAGGAGATGAAAGTGTAAAAGCCAATGGGATCAGTGGGGGTACGTCATGAAATGTACGTATTTTACATGCTAATATCATCAAGCAAGTCATAAGGACAAGCAAGGATCAGAGCACGCACAATACAAGCAACCTCAGAGGGAGAAGGAGTGAAAGGAGGTGAAGCAGAGGAGTCAAAAAGGGAGTAATGATCATAAAGGAGCTCACCTTGCACCCAATTGCTGAAACCCGTTTCCCATGAGGAGAAGGTGAGTTTGGGTGTCAAGTCCGTTGGAGGTGTTTCAGGGTCCTTATGCCGCTCTGATACAGAGAGACTGTGAGGGGTTGGAGGGGAGACATCTCCAGTGTCTCCATGTGGAGACACTGTATGGTTGCTTGCAGGAACTCATGTAGATGTGGAGCCAGATGTGGAAGAAGCACCTTCAGTACCTCTAGAAGCATCAGCTCCCCCAGTACCCCAGCATCCCCGGTACCCACATCTTCATAGCGGCATTGAATGTGGGCTTGGAAAAAAGATGTTCCATCACTAGCTCAGCAAGTATAGCCATGTTGACCTTGCCACATCCAACAGTGGCACATCGATGTGCGCCACGGAACATCGACGTGCTCAATTGCCACATAGGCCACATTGGCCAATCGGTCCATATGTGGTGTGGGATCGGACTTGCAGTGGTAAAATGCAGAGGTATGGTTTTCTATGCACAATCATGATCTCCTAGTCAAACAACATGCAAAGCCACATTTCTTTCATAACCACATTTTAACTGTTCTAGTGTTGTATTCAACCATTGTCCAGGTCTAGACATTAAAGCACTGGGTGATCCAGAGATACACATTTCACATCATAGCTTTCTAGAGGAAATGGAAGAAGAAAAGAAAAAAAAAATGGAATGGCAAAGTGTCAATGACTGAAACAGAGTAGGAAAGAAGAACTTGAACAAATTCAGTTATGTCTGGCCTGTCAACAGATCAAACTGGCATCCCCCCATCCCCCCCCCCCCTCCCTATCCTCCTCCTCCCATCCTAGCGTGTTGTGCCCCTGAGCTGACGCTTCCCAATCGTCTTGCTTGTAGCAGCTAAAGCTGTAGCTCTGGCACTATCTGCAAGCCCCTTGGACCTTTTTCCTTCGCCAGTTTTTGACCCAGCTTCAGACTTGCTAGTGCTGCCAACAGCCTTGCTGCTGCGAGCCGCCTTGCTATTTCTTGCAGCCTTGCTGTTGCCAGCCACCTTGCTGCTTCCAGAAGCCTTGCTCATGCTGCCAAAAGCTCTGTTGCTGCCAGCAGCATCAGCTGGTGCAGAACCAACTCCAGCATCACTTGGTGCTCCACCGTCTGATCCAACCCCCTGTCCCTCACCATGTCCTTCTCCACCTTCCTTCTCCACCTTCCTTGCCCCCCTCACCATGCCCTTCTGCAGTATCCTCCTCCTCACCCTCCCCTCAATCTTCCTCATCCAAGCCTCCCCCTTCATACTCGCCCTCTTCAGTCCCTGCATCCTCAACATTACCTCCTGCCACAGTGTGGACCTGCTGCTGCCGGTTCACTTCTGCATCGCATTCCACATCAGCCCTGCACCTGATGGGACATGCAAAGGATAGTGCGTCATCTGCTGTCATGTATTCAAGTGCATCTTTCTGCTTCTGCTGCTCATTCTCCGCGAGTCCTCATTCCTCCTCATCCTCCTCCCCATCAACGTGCACCTCTTCCTCTTCTTCAATTTCCTCAATAATTCCTCTTCTTCTTGAACAGGCACCTCATCCTCGGCCATAACTTCCACAATCTCTCCATCACCCTCACTGTTGGACTCGTCAACCTCTATCCAGTTATTCTTACAGCGCCGGGCACTCCGGTTGTACAGTCAGTGGAGGCGGACATTGAACCTCACGAGCATCTCCAATGTCTCCATGGACAGCCTGTTGTGGCGCGCTGTATGTATGAGCTCGTGGGTGGAGAAGACCCTCTCACAACCCGAGGAGGCACAGGGCTGGAACAGCAGCTTGCTGGCAAGATTGCGCAGCGTTGGTACATGCCCCAGGTGGAGGGGGACCCATTGGCAGGCTTGGATCGTCAGCCGTGCCTTGTCACTGAGCTTCTTCGTTGTGAGCGGGATGACCTCTGTGGTCAATCGACCTGGGTGGAAAGCCTCCAAATCCTGCTGCAGCTCTGCATCCTTCGCTTCTAGCACCAAGGCTTCTGCCACCTGCGTCAATGCTTGCACCATGGTCACATCACAACTCAGATCATTGCCAAAGTGCATTGGATGGACACGGTGGGTAGCAACATAGAGAGAGCAATACATGTCCGCGCTCTACCGACTCTTCAATCTTTCCATGGCATGCTTCACATGCATCTCTGCAACCTTGGTGGGCTCCCTACCGCACTTCTTTGCAAGAGCGTTCGCGTCAGGCATGCATTCAAGAAAGCCTTCAAACATTTCACCTGCCTGTCCACCTACAGAGTCAGCAATCCAGAGGCACTTGACAAAGGTGGCCAACAAGTCTTGGAGCTGGAAAACGAGCAGCCAGAATACAAGATGCCTTACAAGCTTGCGCAAAACCTTCTTGAATTCCTTAAAGGTGCTTTCACGGTGGCTACCCATGTCCTTCTATGCCGATTTGTTCACCAGATTCAACAGATTTAGTTACATGCCACAGAGCCACTACAGCATGGTGTACCTTGAAGCAAATCTGATCTCACAACGAGGCAAACGAACTCTCCCGCCACTCTGCTACTTCAGCCAGGTCCCCGGGAGGTCGTTCTTGCGGAAGTAAGCAACTATCTTCTTAGCCAAGATGGCACCTTGAATAAGATACTCCTTTTCTTGCTCATGATTTTGTTGAGAAGTGACTTCCATGTAAAGGAGATTGGAAATGACTCGTATGCCATAAGTGTCAATGCACCGGATAGCAACGGTCTAAAAAACAGGTCCCGACATGGGAGGCCGCCAACCGCTCTTGGTATTGCAACCAAGATAACGTATCACCCTCGAACGAGGGATCCACACTTTAGGTTCGTTTGGTTTGCAAACTCACAAAGTCCGCATGTTGGTCTTTAGTGTCTACCTTTGATTGAACTCTCTGTGAGGAGTCTCAAAGGCAAGGACTGTAAATGGATACATGCAAGGTACAGGATTTTACACTTGCAGAGCTTTTCTAAAGCTTCTGCTTGTAGTGGTACCACAAGAGCAAACCTCAACCTACAGTCCTACTTGGCACGTCCTTAGACCACCAAGTGTCGTCCTCAAGGCAGGCTCTAGTAAGCTTCCTAGAAGCTTCGTGTCCCACTTTGGGCAACAAAGAAAATTGCGGGGTTTGAATCCGCAACCTATTGCTCGAGACTCCGGTGCCTATTCAACTAGGCCACAAAGGTATGATTCCTATGATGATCCACGGGGACATATCCATTATGGGCAGTGCATTCATGGCCCATCTCACAACAGACCAAGGGGACGTACTCCATATAGTAGTACATGCCTTGTCTATTTGTGCAACTAGCCAGCTAGGCAGTGCACAAGGTGCATACCATTTCAACAAATCTCTCCCATGCACCTCTGTCCACCTGTCGCTCACTCGGCTCCATTAATGCCTTGGCACTCACCCTTCCTCTCCCACACTCCTCATGCCGAATCCACAAATGCCTGCATAGTGCAAGTCGCTCTCCAGCGGCTTGGTTATGCAGGAAACAAGCAAGCTCTTAGTTCTGAAGTGCTGCAAGTCCACCACGTTCTTCATGACCAGGTCACATCAGTAGTGGTAACGTATGTCGATGTGCTTCATTCGTCGGGAGATGATCTCATCTTCAGCCATTGAGATGGTGCTCATGTTGTCCACGTGTACGACCGTGACATCCTTCTGTAGCATTGTCAATTTGCCAAGCAGGTTGCGCAGCCACTGAGTCTCCTTGCACAACTCAGACATAGCAACATACTCTGCCTCAGCCATGGACACAGAAACACAATCTTGCTTCCTGCTGGCCCATGAGATGACATCGCCATTCAAGATGCACACGTATCTAGAGGTTGATTTTCTGTCATCAAGATTTCCTCCCCATTCAGCGTCGGTATAGCACTTCAGGTGAAAGGGGTCCGTACCTTCTTGGCCTCCAAGGACAAGGCCCATGTGACGTGACTTTTACAGGTAGCGCAAGATGCACTTTATTGCCTGCCAATGTTGTGGCCCTGGGTTGGCGACGAATCTGCTCACGTGTCCCACAGCATAGCAGATGTCCATACGAGTCCCTACCATGGCGTACATGATGCTACTCACGGCGGACTGGTAGGGGATGTCTTGCATCTCCCTCCGTTTTGCTTTACTGCTTGGAGACATAGAGGCCTTCAGCTTTGTATCGGTTGTTGTTGGGGTGCCAACAGGTTCGCAGTCTTCCATGTGATAGCACTTCAGTACCTTACCGATGTATTTGGTTTGGTTGAGTTCGATGGTGCCTGCTACTCTTTTGCGGTGGATGGCAATCACAAGGTATTATTCGAGAGGACCCATGTCCTTCATCTTAATCCATTTGCTGAGGTCAGACTTCAGCTCATCCATCAGCTCGACCGAAGACGAGCAGATGATCAAATCATTCACATACAACGCAACCAGCATCAACCCTCTCCCATCATCGTGCACGTGCATGCTTGGGTAATTCTGGCAATGCGCAAAGGAGAGACCAGTCATGAAACCGTCCATCTCTTTGTGCCACATCCTTGGGGCCTTTTTCAGCATGTAGAGCACATTCACCAACTTGCACACCTTGCCCTTGGGAGCTTTGACTCCTTCAGGCACATCCATCACCACTTCCTTGTCGAGCTTCCCATAAACAAAAGCTATCCTGACGTCCATCTGGTGTATCTCCAGGTTCTTTGCGGTTGCAATGCCAAGGAGAGAACGGATGGAGGCAAAGGTCACAACGGGCGCAAACTTCTCATCGTACTCGGAGCCCGGACATTGAGAGATCACCTTAGCCACTACCCTTGCCTTGAACTTGTCGATGCTGCCGTCTTATTCCTTCTTCACTCAAAGGACCCACTTGGATCCCACCACATGGGCCTTGTCGGGTCTATCCACCAGTACCCACGTATCCTTCTCAGCAATAGACACAAGCTCGTTGTCCACTGCCTCCTGCCACTTGGCCGCATCCGGGCCATTCATCGCCTCCGCCACTGTGGATGGCTCTCCCTCAGCCATGCACAACCAGCTAAGGCCAATCCAATCGTCCTCATACTGCAAAGGTACTTTCTTTGATCGCAAACTGCGCCAGGGTGCTCGTGCGGCTTCTTGCTTTGGTGCTGGTACTTTCATAGGTGGTGGTTTGTTGTCGTCATCGTTGTCGTCAGAAGAGTCGTCAAACTCCAAGTTTGACTAGGAAGCCCCAGACTTGGTATCCGCGTTCATGTCAGATGCTACATCATCCTCCACAGCTACTCTCCCATTCCCACCACCTGCTGGCAAAGTGAGCCAGTTGTCGGGTGCTTGGTCTCCGGCCTCAAGCAACACTATCCACTTTTTTGCTATAGGAGCAACAATCAAGTCCAGTAGCTCTCCCTTTCCAAGGGTGCATTTGTTAAACACGACATCGTGGCTCCTCACGAGCTTGCCTGCTGGCTGGTCCCAAAGCCGATAGGCTTTGTGTGAGATGTCGTACCCAACCATGACGTACTTCTTGGAACGTGCGTCGAGCTTGCCTCCACCTTCTCTCGACTGGATCTTCACCCATGCAGTTGATCCGAACACCTTCAGATGAGATGCGTTGGGTTTCTTTCCTGACCGTGCTTCCTGTGGGGTCTTCATCTGCTTGTCCTCCACCTTTCCACGCTTTCGCAATGCGGTTGCTGGTGTGAGGTTCAAGAGGCAGCAGGCGGTTGTTGCTGCTTCTGTCCAAAAGCGAGGTGGGAGCTTGGCAACGAAGAGCATGCTTCGCTCCACGCCGAGCAGGGTCTGGTTCATCCTCTCGGCCACGCCGTTGCTTTGGGGTTGTAAGGAGTAGTTTGCTCGTGGCAGATGCCATGATGCTTGAGCCAAGGCTTGCATGCCTCGTACTCACCACCGTTGTCACTTTGGAGCATCTTCACTTTCTTGGACAATTGCCGCTCTACCATGGCGACAAAATGGAGGAGCTTCTCCTTGACCTCTCCCTTTGTTTTGAGGAAGTAGATCCACAACTTGCGGCTGTGGTCATCAATGAAGGTCAGGAAGTACTTGCTTCCTCCGTTAGACATCGTGCAAAAGGGTCCGCACACGTCACTATGGATCAGGTCCAAGACATTCTCCGCTTGTTGACTTCCTCTTCCAAATGGCTTCTTCTTTGCCTTCGCTTGGAGGCATGATTCACACAATGTACACCCTCCGCCATGCTTCATGGTGCAGCCTTCCATTCCATGGACTAACTCGTGCTCCTGCATCTTTTGCAGTGTGCTGTTGGCCACGTGGCCAAATCGCCGGTACCATGGCTCAGCGTCACTGTACTTAGTTGATGTGGCGGCCGCAATGGCCCCCGTTGGTGCATCCTTTGGCTCCGGTGCCACTCTCTTGGTGGCACATGCGATTCTCTCATCCGACGCATTGGTGACTTTGGTTTGAAACACGTAGAGGACGTTGACTCTTAGAACTTGAAGCATGAGATCGTCTTTGGTGTACAAAATCTGGATTTCCTCAGTTTTGAGGGTCACGGATTCCTTGTTGGTGAACACCTCTGTCATGTTGTTGTCAGTGATTTGTGAGACTGAAAGCAAGTTGGCTGCAAAGGAAGGCATGTACACCACATTTTGAAGGCTGACCGCCTTCTTTGCACCGTTCACATTGAACGTGATCACCTTGTCCCCTTTGCCCATGGCTTGGACGACGCCGCCGTTTGGACACTTGATGCGCATGACAGATTCAGCCATGGAGACAAATCCACCCTTCTCTTTTCATGTGTGGTGGTTGGTGTCCGAGTCAAGGGAAAACACCCCGGGCATAAGGATCGTTTCCTCATTCATGGGCAACCCTCTAGCCATCATGTTGGTGCGCTCCTTATTCTCCTTCCCACCTTTGTTCCCACCTTCTGTCTTGGGACTATGACAATCCCTAGCCCAGTGCCCAGCCTTGCCACAGTTGTGACAGTTTCAAGGCTTCTTGGAACTCTTCCCGCCACCGTTGTCTTTCCCTCCACCGCCACTGCTTCTGTTGTTGCCTTGACTGGAGCGAGAGCTTGCACCTTGTCCACCAAAGCGAGAGGCATAGGCGAGGATGTTTACCTCACTGCCACTGTGTTGCATGGACTCATTGCGGACGTGTTCGGCAACAGCCTCATTCGTCAGATCCACCTCCTTCCAACTGCCAAATACTGTGATCAAGGATCCCCAGCATCCGGCAGTGCCATCAGAAGGATCATGGCATGCATGTTGGAGTCGAGATTCCATTCCATTTGCTGGACCTCTTGCAGCACGTTGTTGAATGACTACAAAAACATGGGTATCGATTCTCCTTCCCTCACCCTCATCGACATCAACCTTTGGAAGATGAAGAGACGATTTGCTAGGACGTTTGACTGATGCACACGTGAGAGTTTTGCGTAGGCCTCAGCAGCCCACATGCATCCTGTGATGTGGGAGTGTTGAGTCTCGTTGATGGACGTCACAAGTATGGCAAGATCCATGTTGTTCTTCATCGTCCATGCTGCAAGGTCAGCCAAATGCGGTGTCACCGTCGCATTGGCAAATTCTGTCTCGGTCCCTTTTAGAATGTCGAGGTAGCCACGCATGTTCGTGACATTCTCAAACTGCCATTTCCACAAGGGAAAACTCGTCCCCGTGAATTTGGGCATACCCGCCTCAAGGCGGGCTTGAGTAAGATCCGCCATTTCTTGCGGTTGCTCGTCTTCTCTACTTCGCTGCTACTCTGTTTCGTTGAGGCCGATGAGGCTCATGAGGCTACTGACTGCGACCGTTGTCAAAGGTGCAGTTGGTTTCGTTGCATATCCCTCCTCCCGATGATCGCCTAAGGCGATGGTGCCATCGTGAGAGAACGGACTCAGGGTCGTACCACCTTCTAAAAAGAGGTATAACTTAATCCCGTTGGGGCTCGAGGGTCTTGTCCAACATGGACAGAGCTGTTCCTCGTCCCCTAGCCTGCCACATGCGCGCACCCTACCTAAAGAAGCCGATGGAGCTGATGGAGCAGATGGAGCCGTCCGATGTTTGTTTCCTTGTTGTACATGTGCGCCTTGCAAGACCACACGCTAGTCGGTCTTCAAAGCGTGCCTTAGAATCAGAAGTGTGGGCCCATAACCCTTTGTCAATGCGCCGGATAGCAACGGTCCAGAAAACGGGTCCCGACATGGGAGGCCGCCAACCGCTCTTGGTACAGCAACCAAGATAACATATCACCCTCGAACGACGGATCCACACTTTCGGTTCTTTTGGTTTGTAAACTCACAAAGTCCACATGTTGGTCTTTAGTGTCTACCTTTGGTTGGACACTCTGTGAGGAGTCTCAAAGGCAAGAATTGGAAATGGATGCATGCAAGGTACAGGCTTTTATACTTGCAGAGATTTGCTAAAGATCATGCTTGTAGTGGCTCCACTGGAGCAAACCTCAACCTACAGTCCTACTTGGTGCGTCCTTAGACCGCCAAGTGTCATCCTGAAGGGAGGCTCTAAAAAGCTTCCTAAAAGCTTTGCGTCCCATGAAGAAAATTGTGGCCACCACAGGGCTTGGACCCGCGACGTGTTGTTTGAAAGTCCAGAGCCTATTCAACTAGGCCACAAAGGTGTGGTTCCTATGATGATCCACAGGGAACATACCCATTATGGGCAGTGCATTCCTAGCCCATCTCAGAACAGACCAAGTGGACGTACTCCATAGAGCAGTGTATGCCTTGTCTGTATGTGCAGCTAGCCAGCTAGGCAGTTGACAACGTTCTTACCATTTCAACAATAAGCTCTACGTTAGCCTCTTGGCAAGAGGAATCTGTCGTGTTGTCTTAGTGGGTTGACATGGAGGTTTGCACCCTTCTTGCAAGGGTAATGGCATCAACACGTTGCTCCTGATGCTGCTGCCGCAGGCACTCTGCTTTCTTTTGCTACCGTTGTTGAAGGAGATCCTGTGTGTATGGAAGTACACTTTGCTGTTGGTGGCTGTCAGGTCCATCGACTGTGGAACGCACCCCAGATGCTCCAGCGAGCCCATACGGGTCCTCATCACCCACGGAAGGTGGCCCTGCACGTTCCAATGCCTCTTTTTGCTGATGTGACTCAAATAGTTATGCCCATACAACAGACTTTGCTGACATGCTCCAAGAATCGCCGAGGCCATTGACGAGGCGGGTGTCGACGGGCTTCCGGCTGTTTGGGGACATGGTGCTCGCTGTAGTCCTAACGCATTCCATGCTAGTGGCGCCGGATGCTCAGAGCATCCTACGTTTTCGTTGGTCTCCCCAAAATGCCCTAATGTGCGGTTGCAAGTACTGCTGGGAGTAGTATCACAGGAGCCACAGAAGAACCTAGGCCGCATAGAGGGAGTTGTCACTGGTTTGCAATGGCGTGAGAGGGCCAAAGGGAGCATGTTGCCATGGAGACGGCCACATGCTGGAGGCAAGAGTTTTGGGACAAGGAACTGTTGCAAGCTAGCGGCAGAGGCAGAGGAAGAGCCCCTTCCAACGAACTAGAGCGTAGTCGCTCTCCTAGGCGGCATGGTGGCAAAGTGCTGAGTAACTGAGGCTCAGTGACTCGGCTTGGTTACTGAGTTCTTGGTGAGCACTCATTGTGGGCGTGTGCTAAGTGCAAGACTTCGATAGGTAGTAGAATGAGATTGTGTGACTGGCGAGGTGTCACAACGAGTTCAGGTCGAACTGCATCGGCGTTGCAATCCGGGAAAGACTGATTCAACCGGACAAGCGGACAGGAAAGGCATGGACTTCCTGCTGCGTCCCTGACTAAACCAGTCCGTGGACCATGGACATCCCCCACTTTTCTGGGATTGAACAATGGCCACGCACGCCTGTTTGTGCCAACAGAACAGGTTAGGTGACGCTGGCATGGCAGCATGGTCACCTCAGCATTGAGAAACAGCACCGCATGTGCATGAGGATATTCTGCAACCTCTCCATGTCCACCAAAGCAACCATTTCAGAGCACATTGACATTGGCAATTGCCATTTCACCTGACGAACATTGTGATTGGTGTTTTTATACACCACCCTATGTAAAAAGCATGAACACTAGAAAGGTTATGTGGTTTTATGTGCAATTCATTCAAATCCAATTGACAGACTACATTGTGTGACCATGGAGGTGAACGTGGCTCTCGGGAGTTTTCCCCAGGAAGTCAATGATGTGGTGGTTGTCTGTGCAATCGAGTCGGTGTGGGCATCTGGGTCGACAGAGTATGGGTAAAATGAGATTTTGCCCCATCTGCCACATTGCTACCGCATCGCTCTGGCTTGCACAGCCGCGGCTGCAGTCGTCTGACCACATCGGAACATGAGGACAACATGGAAGTGTAGTAGCCATTTAAATCTTGGCATGGTTGTGTACGTAGCTTATTGTGACATCTCCGCTCATGTCCATTGTCGTCCACATTCCTGATGAGGTGGAGGGTGGAGAAGATAGGGGGAAAAACCACAAGTCCGGAAGTTGCCGAGTAGCTGCAACCAGCCACTGGTGACACTTGGCCTGCTTACACACAGAGTGGAGGTTTCCTTACCTGCTCCACACGTGTCCCTACCTGTCTCAGAACAGTCTAGTTCTGTCCTTGTTCATGCTTGAACTGCCATGCCTTGGTGACCTAGTTTATTCCTACTCATGAACTTGTGTTAGCTCGGATCGCCATAGCTTAGGACCAAACTCAATTTGGGGACTGTAAGGACTTCTGAGCCACAAGAGGCATTATGCCCTCGGTATTGGGTGAGCGCCGGCGAGCTCCACTCGCCGGCCGACAGGTGGGCTCAGATAGTGAGCTCCAACCCGTAGTGCAAACAAAAAAAACCTCACTCGCTTGTTTTCTCACGTACTTCCAACACACGTGTCCATTTCCCTCACCGTCTAGCGCATCCTGACTACAGTGTTGTGCTCCATATAGGTGCATGAGGGAAGAGGAACAGCATTTCACTGATTTCTTATCAGAGCAGACAAGCCAGAGCTTTTCATGTTCCACATGAGAAGCGCAGCGCGGTCCTAGGGGGGCCCGCAACCAGAAGCCGCAGCGACAAGTATGCGGAGTAACAGCTGCAGCGACAGCTTCGCAATGTGGCAGATGCAGCAGCAGTTGTGCGAAGCAGCAGCTGCAGCGGCAGCTATGCGAAGCAGCAGCTGCAGTAGTGACGGGATGTAGCAGTGTGCAGCAGTAGCAGCCAGCGGCTGCAGCAGCGGACAGCACCCGCAACGATGGCTTTGAAGCCGTAGCAGTGGTGACAGCTGCACAGAGCAGCAGTTGCAGTGGCGGTGGCACGCAGGAGAAGACGGCAGTAGCAGCCAACAGTTGCAGCAGCGGACCACAGCTCTCGCAAGCAGCAGTTGCAGTGGCTCCTGAAGCGGCAGGAGCCACTATTGTGCAGCAGCAGCGACAAGTCCTGGGAGGACCCATCATAGCGTTAGCAGCAACGGTAGTATTGGCAGTGGAAGTAGCGAAGTGCGCGGCAGCCAATGCTGAGGTGGCTTGAGGCCACCATTGTTGAGGGCGGCAATGGCAGCAGTACCAATGCCAGCAGCAGCAGCAGCAGTTGGCCGTCAGATCTCTGCTGGTATCTGCCTCCCCTTGTTGGTTGGGATCCCCTTTGCTCCTGAGTTAGATAGAGGTGGTTCAGGTACCTGCAGACAATCTCACGGCCTCTTCTAGATTTCCCACGTCCACTGTGGCTGGGGAAACGCTGCCGAAAAAATCTTGGCAGCATGGGAGGGTCCATCGATGGCCATTAGGCAAAAAAAGGCCTCGACAGAAATTCCAAGCCATCCGGGGAGCGGCAAAAGCTGCCGGATTTTTTCGGCCGTTTCTGCCATCCAACGACAATGCTAGCAGCAGTGGCACACCCTTGTGACATCCTATGCACCGATGTCCAAGGACGCATCCGCTAGAGTCGGCAGAACCAGCTCCACTGTGGATGCTGGCATTGCCGCCTCCGGCATGGTTGGCGGCAAAGCAGGCACAACGCAGGACAAATCCCCATCTTGGATTTGTGCGGTTTGTGCGTAGAACTGCTGGGCATGAGGTTCCGGTTCAGGGTGAAGGTGTGGGCCATCAAGGCCGTTCTACATCTCAATGTGTTGTGTGTGCCTGATCTAGAATTGTGCATGCTGTTTGGACGTGCATGCACGTGGATGTGTCTAAGTGTCCCATTGATAGGTGAGGATGCCACTACCTCCATTTGCTCTACTACTGAAGAAGTGCTTTGGGGCAAGGGAGTTATTGACTTGTACCATATCTCCGACTCCCCCATGTCCACGACATTCACTACATCCCCCACTGTAAAAGTGTTTGTGATGGGCACGCTATCGCCTAAGCACCAACGTCTACTACACAGACACTTGTTCCATGTCTACTTGCATGCTGTCAATCGTCTGATTTGCACTCAATCGGTGCTATTTCTTGACGCAGCATCCTTTGAGGCATTGCTCAAGACCGATTGCTTGCAATGTTCCCACGGTGAGATGCTCCGTGCCACATACCCTCTACCCGACTCATGGACTCTAAAGCCCCATAAGTTGGTTCTCTCTCATCTGCTAGGACCCCTCCACATGGAGTTCCATGATTACAGAGGGCAATACATCCGAACGATCACGGCCAACTTCACGCGCATGCGGTGGATCCGTATTCTGTCCCTGAAAAGCGATAGTGCGCTTGCTATACGCACTGGCTCATTGTGGCTGAACGTCAATCCAGCCAAACCCTCCAGAACTTCCGCTCTGATTGGAGCGGTTAGTTCACGGGAGACCTGGACTAGTAATTTGCCAAAGTGGGGGTGTTCCTCCGTCCCTTCCACGCCCCAGTAGAGCGATGTGTCTAAATACTGGAACCGCACCATGGAGGATATGGTTTGCTCAATGCATGTGGATAGCGGCATGCTAAAAGAATTCACCTTTGAGGGCATGGCCTACATGACATGGGTATGAAACCGGATCCCTCACGCCCCCCTCTTAAACAGACAAGTCCCATACCAACTGTGGTGTGGACATCGTGCTGACCTCTGGCTCACACATGTGTAGGGATCTCTTGCCTCCTTCTGGTGTACACCAAAATAACAAGGATCCAAGTTCTCTCCTTGTGGTCGCATCTGTGCCTTTGTGGGCATGGCTTCATGCTCCAATATCTGGCACTTTTGGAACCTTAGTCCATGATGCATTGTCGGGTCTAGAGACGTGCTCTTCTTTTAGCATCTCTCCTTTCGTGGCCTATCTGGTGGTGGCATGCAATAGTTGCATTCTTTTGGGTGTAGCAAGTTCCCTTGCGCAGGAGGGGTGGGCTGACCAATGACGTTGTCCGGGTCACACTGGGCGCTACTGTTCCGTCCCATCCACCAGTGGGCTCACCTACGTCATCTACACCACCTGCACTGTCTGCGTCACCCGTACCACCTGCGTCTACCATGTGGTCAGCCCGTTTTGTATTACTGGTACCTACGTCACGTGCTACATCACCAGTGTCACCCACATCACCCGCGGCTCCGCTCGCGTCCCCTATGCCGCTCCGCCCGCGTACCGCTCGCAGCGTGTGCAATAGGGACCCCGGCATAAGGGCCTTGGGTCTCAGCACACAGGGGCTCACCGAAGTCCACCCTGGCTGCGACACAAGTCTCTCACTCCTTGCTCATGAGCGCCAACTTGCGGCCAACTGTACAAAGTCAGGCTTTGGTTGGGCCCGATGCAGCATTCTGGCACGTAGCGTGCGGGGCTGAGCTGGCAGCCATTAATGAACCTGGGGTTTACGGCCTTGAAGACCAACCGCGCGGACGGAAGGCCGTTCGGGCCAAGTGGGTCTTGCAAAAAAGCTCAAGCGGGACAGCTCAATCGACAGCTACAAAACACGACTAACTACAAAGGGATTCTCTCAGGTGGAAGGCATCGACTTCACTATACCTTTGCACCAGTTGGAAGCACAACCACGGCCTTAGACCTACTATCCCGGGTGGTCCAGCACAACCGGGAGCTCTACAATATGGACGTCAACAACGCGTTCCTACAGGGAATGCTAGACAAAGGGATCTACAGCCCAGCCCCCTGGGTTCAAGGATAACACTGGTCGTGTATAATGGCTGCGGAAGGCCCTGTATGGCCTGAAGACTCGATGCTAGAACAAGGAGATCACCAGCATGCTCCTACAATCCGACTCTATCTACAACGTAGTAGACCCATTGCTCTTCCTCTTCCAAACTTATGCACCACTCACGGGCACCCTTGTCTGCATCGACGGCCTTCTGACTGCTTTGCCTGATCTGAAGGTTGTCGAAGCAGCCAAGGGAGTGATGTAGTCAACATACAAAATGAAAGACCTAGGAGAAGCCAAAGTGTTCTACATGCACATTGTGCGTGATCGTGCTCATTGGACGCTCTTGGTTTATGAGGAGCAGTACGCTCTCACTCTATGGGAGTATTTCACCGAGTTTCTTAGCGTCATGTGTATGGTGTCCATCCCGATCACCCCCGACGGATAGGCTGCTCTGAAGGTGAACGACCCAGTAAAGCTGGGAGAGCTAGTCGATGTAACTTTGTACCTGTGAGTCATTGGCTTGCTCATGTACCTGGCCACGATGACACGGCCGCACATCGCCTTCACTGTCAACCTGCTTGCGCAGTTCTCACAAGCGCCACGTAGGCGGGTTCTTGAGGCCGCCGTACGGTGTGTGCGGTACGCTGTCTCCACTGCCGGCATAGTCCTTCACTACCAAGGGCAGGCCTCCATGGTCCTTGACCGATACAGTGATAGTGACTGAGCATGGAGCCCGGACGAAAAAATTCTCACCGGCTAAAACTTCCTCATTGGAGATTCTGCTGTCTCATGGCATAGTTGCAAGTAGGGGTGCATCGCTCGCATTATTGCAGAAGCAGATTACGTAGCTCTAGGTGCTGAAGCGACTGAGAGTGTGTGATTAGTTCAGTTGTTGTGTAAGCTACGTCAGTGCATGCCCCCTGTTGTGCTTCAGTGTGAAAATGAGAGCGGAAAGGCCAACGCGGAGAACTCTATTGTGTTCCATTCGTGCACGAAGCACATCAACATCCAATACCCTTAGATCCAAGACGTGGTGGATCCAGGTGAGATTCAAGTCATGTGGTTTGGCACCGACTCATAGCGTGCTGGTTTTCTAAAGAAGGCCATGAGCAGTATGAGATTCCTTACGGCTATACATTCTGTGGGATTGAAACCTGTCTGTACTCTGGACTGACCTCTGTCTTTGGGCTGTAGCTGTTGTCGTTCATTATTGTTGCCTTGTGTCGTTCCTCGCATGAATTCTATTACTTCCGTGGACTTGTTTGCCATATGGTCATAGGAGATTGATATTGTGTACTTAGCTCATTGTGACCTCTCGGCTCACGTCCATTGCCATGGAAACTCCTGATGAGGCGGAGGGTGCAGAAGAGAGGGAGAGAAAATGCAAGTCTGGAAGTTTCCGAGTAGCTACAACCAGCCACTGACGACACTTGGCCTGTTGACACAGAGAGTGGAGGTATCCTTACCTTCTCCACACATGTCCTTACCTGTCTCATAGCAGTCTACTTCTGTCCTTGTTCATGCTTGAGCTCCCATATCTTGGTAACCTAGTTTAGTCCTACTCATGAATCTGTGTTAGTTTGGACTGCCATAGCTTAGGACCAAACTTGATTTGGGGACTACGAGTACTTGAGAGCCAGAAGAGGCATTATGTCCTTGGTGTTGGGTGAGCACCGGCAAGCTCTACTTGTTGGCCAAAGGGTAGGCTCGGATAACAAGCTCCACCCTGTAGTAGAAAAACAATCCCTCACTCGCTTGATTCCTCACTTACTTCTAGCACACACATCCATTTCCCTCAGTGTCTTTCACATCCGGACCACAGTGTTGTCCTCCATGTAGGTGCATGAGGGAAGAGGAACAGTGTATCGTAGTGAACTTTGATTTCGTCAGTCTCATGAATCTTCATGTTGTAACGTTAATTCGTCACTCAGGTGCATTGTTAAAGCACATTTCATGATAATGAAATAATGTTTAGTAGTACTTGTGATTTCGTTTTCTACCATCACAAAATAGCACCACGTGACATGTTCAAATCCCGGTGTGCGCACATCGAGAGAGCCGTTTTGTCGGCTCGTCGGTACATGCGCGACAAGACCGTTGAAGTGGAGATTTTGTGCTTGGTCTGGCATCGCCGCTCAACGTGCTTGGTCCGTCGGCGCCTGGTGCGGCGTCGCCACTCAACTGGCATCGCCGTTGTGATGGCGATGCCGGTTGAGTGGCGTTTAAGCGAGTTCACGGAGCCATGTCCTGCAACCAGCCATGTCGCACCTAACCAGCTTCTTCAACAAGGTGACGCGGGAGGAGCATCGAGAGAATGTCGCAAAAGCGCTGGCTGCTCCGAAGCCAGTTCTTTTTCCCCATCCCCATCGAGGTCCCCGACGCCATAGGAAGCACCAATTCATCCTCCCTCCCTCTCTCTCTCTCTCTCTCTCTCTCTCTCTCTCTCTCTCTCTCTCTCTCTCTCTCTCTCTCTCTCTCTCCTTCACCCGAGGATGTTCCAGTCAACACCTCTCAGCCAGCACAGCAAAGCATCCATGAGGCTCTCCAGCAGCGCAAAGTGCGACATGTCTCCCTCTCGGATGACAAGGACAACGTTGCACCCGCGATCGACGACGATTTCGTGGGCGACTCTGATGACATCGGTGGCGAGGTTGCTGAGAATGTAAGGGTTGTCATCGTCCCGGAGGAAGCTTCCCATGATGCTGAGCTCGAACGTGCAGACCTCGCGGTGTTCAATTTGCTCATGGAGGAACTCAAAGATGATGACGTTGTTGATGTAGCTGCTGCCCTTGCAGATGCCATCGCTACCCCGGAACAGCTCCCCCATCCTCCTCCCTCCGAAGTGAAGCCATCAGACAGCGGCAAACGCGGTCCATACATGGACTGGTACGGCCTGAGGCATGTCCCCATCATCCATGCCGCTGTCGCCCGTACTGGCAATTACGGCAAGGCAGTAGATTTCCTCCACGGCCACTACCGCCTGCCGCATGCACCCTCCATCTACCACAAGCTGTCGCCCAACACCGTGCGTGGTTGGTACGAGAAGGGAAGTTTCCGCCTCTGCCCCATCTATGCCGGTGCCCTCACAGCAGCACCAAGGGAGCCGATCGAAGAAGCTGCCAAAACGACGCCGCGGGTACAGGGTAGCAAGGGGCGCAAGTCACACTTTGTGGAGCACCCTGAGCTCAAGGGAGAAATCCTCTGAGCCCTTGAGCGCATGCGCGACTGCAGCCCGCCACTGTGTAGCCGTACGATCCAGGACAAGCTGCTGGCACTAATATTGGAGCGTGGCATCACGCACCTTGGGGGGAAAATGGTTGTCGACCTATTCTCCCGAGGGTGGTGCCGTAACCTCGTCTCGACGGAGCTAAGGTGGACATGGCGGTGCTGGACCACAGCATCGCAGAAGCTGCCCAATGAATTCGAGGCACGTGCGCACATGTTCAAGCGTGTCGCGTTTCTCGTTTGCCTGCACCAAATCCCCGATGCCCTGGTGGTCAACGCTGACCACAGTGGAGTGCAGCTTGTCCCAACTCCTCGCTACACGTATGCGCCCCGCGGCTCGAAGGACGTGAAAGTTCTCCGGAAAGGCAACAAGAGAAAGGAGACTGCTTTGCTTGAGTCAGCAAAAGATGGTGAGGTCCTTCTGAGAAAGTGCGTAGAAGCTTCCTAGCAACACAGCCGCTCACCGGGCGTCAGTGCCTGGTCAGACGGTGACGACAGTCACAGGTCGTACACGCAACGGCAAGGGTTGGGCTAGGAGACACAAGACACAGTGTCAGAATACTTCAATATAGCATATGCAGAGAGAGATGACAAATGACAGGTCCAAGGCATAAATACCTGCTGCGGCGCACGGCGGGTGTCGCACGCGGCAGTCCAACAGCTGTCCTAAAACCAGCCCAAAACCACTGTTTTGGCCGTAACTCTGTGCACACATGTCAGAATCCTACGCCGTCTGAACCTAGACGTGCAAAATCAAAAGACAGACGCAGCGACTGGTCACATGCATGCATCCATTGACTGACAGTGAGCATACAATGCAAAAGCATGCAAATGGGCCTCATGGCCAGTCCGCCGAAAGGTGCCTGCAAGACGTAGAAGACACAGCAAGGAGTCCCGGTGGCATCTGGGGCTCTGGAACAGTGGTCGGTCAGATCCAAGCGGGTAGTCCGCCGCCTGTCGTCACGTCGGTGCCACCAGGGCCATCTGCCTCAGGGATCTGCACGAGTATGGACACGGCCAAGTGGTCACAGTAAACTGTACAGGAACGGCACAAAACACAACACTCCCCCATGACCCGATGGTACGCATCTCCATACGCGTGCAGCACTGGTACAACTACATAGTGAGTGACACAGACAGATGAGACGCAAACGTACATCCCAGACTCAACCACTGTCACGCACGGGGCGAAGCCCAACAGAACGAATGGCCACCAGAAACTTTCCGCGGGCAAGTGCCTTCGTCAAGAAATCAGCACGCTGCAAGTCAGTGCCAACCCACATGATGGAGATCACGCATCGCTCCACCAGATCACGAACGAAGTNGATGGTACGCATCTCCATACGCGTGCAGCACTGGTACAACTACATAGTGAGTGACACAGACAGATGAGACGCAAACGTACATCCCAGACTCAACCACTGTCACGCACGGGGCGAAGCCCAACAGAACGAATGGCCACCAGAAACTTTCCGCGGGCAAGTGCCTTCGTCAAGAAATCAGCACGCTGCAAGTCAGTGCCAACCCACATGATGGAGATCACGCATCGCTCCACCAGATCACGAACGAAGTTATGCTCAACCGCAATCTGCTTTGCGCAAGCATGAAAAACACCAGAGTTCTCCGCAATGGCGAGAGCACTCTGGTTGTCGCAACGCAGCACAATGGCAGGTACTGACTGCCCAAGCTCAAGGAACAAGCGCTGCAGCCAAACTACCTCAGCAGCCCCTGCCCCCAAAGCCACATACTCTACCTCCAACGAGCTACGTGCGATGCAGCCCTGCTTCCCGCTTCGCCAAGACAAAGCGGTACCACCGAGCAGAAACACGTAGCCAGTGCTACTGCGCCCATCAGGGCTCCAAGCCCAGTCGTTGTCAGTGTAGCCGTCAAGGACCACCGAACACTGCCGACGAAAGCAGAGTCCGAGATACGGCGTGGAGACCACGTACCGTACCACTCGCACAGCCGCATGAAGAGCTCTCACACGTGGAGCCTGCGAGAACTGAGCGAGGAGGTTGACGGCAAACGCGATGTTGGGACGCGTGGTGGTGGCCAGGTACATCAGAGATCCGATAAGACGGAGGTACAAGGTCACGCCCACTATCTCCCCCACCTGTGTAGGGTCATCCACCTTCACGGCATCCTGCCCATCAGGTGTGAGGGGTGTGGAAGCAGTGGGCACTGCACCAAGGAGATCGCTAAAGCGCTCCCCCACAACTCGTGTGTATCGGGCCTGATGCAGCAACAGTGTCCGATGTCTGCGATCTCGCACGATCTCCATACCAAGAAACACTGATGCAGGACCGAGGTCCTTCATCCCGTAGGCGGTCTGCAGGACAGCCTTGGCCTCCTTCATGACCTCTAGGGACGGAGACGCAATCAGAAGGTCATCAACATAGACCAGGATGGCGGTGAACCGCTCGGGTGTCAGTAGGATGAAGAGTGAGGGGTCTGCCTCGCTCTGTACGTATCCTGCGTGAGTCAAGATGCCGATAATCTCCCGGTTCCAACACCGTGGAGACTGCTTGAGGCCGTACAAGGACTTGCGCAAGCGCCAGACCTTGTCACCGTCCTCAAAGCCTGGTGGCTGAGCCACGTAGATCTCCTCATCCAAAGAGCCATGGAGGAACGCGTTGTTCACATCCATCTGGTGTAGTTCCCAGTCATGCTGAGCCACTACACCGAACAGAGCTCGAGCTGAGGTCATGCGGCCGACAGGGGCAAAGGTGTCAGTGTAATCAACTCCCTCAATCTGAGAGAACCCCTTGACGACCAAGCGGGCCTTGTAGCGTTCCAGTGAGCCATCCGGCTTCACTTTCTTGCGAAAGACCCACTTGACCTGAATCGCCTTCCTCCCAGGGGGAAGGTTGACCAGCTCGTAGACTATGTGCTCTCGGATAGCGCAAAGCTCATCCTCACAAGCAGCTCGCCAAGCATCGGCATCCTGCGATGAGAAAGCCTCCCTCAATGTGCCCGGGTCAGGCGCCATAGAGGGGGAACTCTGCGTGGCAAGTGCACACGCCTCAGTGTCAGGCTTGACGGCCACGAGATCAGCTGCTGCGTCACAGGCGATATGGAACTCGCGAGTGACCAAGTCGTGCCCTATGGGGCACGCTAGGTGTACCTCTGAAAGCTCAGTGCGGACACTCAGGACTAAGGCCTTTGTGCCTGGATCACCGCTCGCGATGCTACGAGAGGAACGCCTGGGTCCGGGACCCGACGCTCGTTGAGCTACGGAATCCAGTGGTCGAGGGCGACCACCGGGCTCACGGGAGTAACCGGAGGTCGAGGGGCGCACCTCAGGCTCAGGAACAGGTACGACCACAGGGACAGGTACGACCACGGCTGGTGAGGGCTGAGACGAGGCAGCCACAGATGCCGTGCGAGGAGATGCGTGTATGGGGGACACTGAGCTGGGGGTGACAATGGGCAAGGCTGGCCCAGACACTGAGACAGGAGTGTCAGCCGACGTAGGGACAGGAGTGGGCTGGGCTGGGTCAGACGCCGGAGCAGGGGTGCCAGTGGACACAAGTGGTGATGCAGGAGGTGGCGTGAGAGCAGCGGTGCCTGTGGGGTGTGAAACAGGCTGAACAGGCGGGATCTCTGGACCAACGGCAATGATAGCCGGATCGTCAAGTGCTGGAGATCGAGAGGGGACTCGAGCGGACACATCAGCCTGACGAGAAATGGTCGCTGGCGGAGAATTCTCCCCCATCCGCCGAGGACCCTCACATGAAGGGACAGGAGCCGCAGAGAGGGCTGTGATCGAAGTCAGATCATGGTAGGTAAGTGACTAAAAAAACAGCGCATCACGGGACTCAATGACACGACGGCAAGTGGGGTCCCAAAAGCGCCAGGCCTTCGACCGTGGGGAGATTCCGATGAAGGCACACAAGCGACCCCGAGGGGAGACCTTGGACCCCTGCTGGTCCTCGGTGTACCACACGGAGGCCAGGGAACCCCAGACGCGTGCGAGACAAAGATCAGCACGGTGGCCAAACCAGAGCTCGTACGGTGTAACATGATCCGGAAGCGGACCATGCGGGAGGCGGTTCCAGACCCAAGTCATGTAGGCGAAGTCCTCGAAAGCGAAGGACTCCGGGAGACCGCACTCAGACCGCATGGCGCGGACCGCATCCTCCATGGTGCGGTTCAAGCGCTCAGAGACACCGTTCTGGTGTGGGGTAGCAGGAGCGGAGACCTGGTGAAAAATGCCGTGCTCAGCAAAGAGGGAGTCCATCTCACTGAGGAACTCGCCGCCGCAATCTAAGCGAAAGGTATGTAGCGTGTGACGAGACTGACGCTCAGCCATCACGAGCCAGAGCCGAAACGCAAGGGCGGCGTCGCTCTTCTGACGCAGACTGTAGACCCACCGCATCCGGGTGAAGTCATCAGTCAGCGTCGGAACATACCGGCCTCTGTCAGACAGGGACTCGACCGGGAGAGGTCCAAGCAGGTCCGAGTGGACCAACTCGAGTGGCCTCAGCGCTCGGGAATGCGAATCAGGATAAGTGCACCGGTGCATCTTTCCCTGAGCGCAAAAAAGGCAGTCGGTCTTGGGTGGCTTCCCGAAAGAAGCCACGTCAAGACCAAGAGCAGGCTGTGTCCGTATGAGCTTCGACACAGTGTCGGAGCCCACATGACACAGACGTCGATGAAGCAACCTCTGGTGTTCTAGGGATAGAACACCAGTGACAAAAACACGACCAGAGGAAGGGGGAGAGCAAGGGGAGGACGGCCGAGCAATGCGGTACAAATCATCGACGCCTGAAGCACGTAGGACAATGCTACGGGTGTCAAGAGCAGTCACCGTCGCTGAATCAGCGGTATGCTCAACGGAGAGACCCATCAGAGTGCAAGCACACACAGACAGTAGACTGAGCTCAAGATCAGGCACAAACAGCATGTCAGAGAGATACAGGGGGCCAGACGGACCATCAAAGCATACAACCCCAACACCGTGGACCGGTAAGGACTGACCAGAGCCTGTACGAACAGAAC